>CM059198.1:35823292-35918796 GCA_030323885.1 Branchipolynoe longqiensis
ATCACTAGAACCAGCATAACTGTATCTATAACTTGCATGTACTTTAACAATTTAGACAATTGAACACCAAAATTGTCTTCCAACTACCATTCATGACACATGAAATGTGGTTGTATGCCTCCACAATGTCTTCGATAAACTCCATTGTTCACAGACTACATTATTTTGTAGTAGGAATCAGTTCCAGCAACATTATCCACTTTGGAGCATTTGAAATAGTGTTTTCAGCTCGCCAGTTGTCAAATCGCTCTCAGTTCTTCAGCTTCTTGATTTCTGTGCCGTGAATGAATTTACTATTTTATATGCTGATTTAATAGCAAAAAGCTTGTTCTTCAATTTGATAGGTGTTGAACCTGAATGTTGTGTCTTTGTTACTGTGAAATCTTGTTTTGAACTTTTCCTTTTGAATTTTCCCTCACTTCTCTCACATGTATCTCACCAGGTTTGGTCTCAAAATGAGGCTCAAACTGTCTTCTGTTCTGCCATTGTTAGATATTTTTAGTAACTGTTTAACACGCCAATCACTGTCACAGAAAAGACATGGCGGTTCAGTCCCAACTCCTGCCAGGTTTCATGCAGCCTGGCTGAGTCACTGATGGCAGAGTGTTTGGAGTAGCTACTACCAGTGGTGCTAATGTCTGCCAGCCCAAGGGAAGGTGACATGGGTAGGCATATAAAAAACTAAACATCATTGTCAATAGCATTACAAGGGATCTAGTCTATTCAAATGTCCATGTTTGCAATGTTCATAGTAAACTTTCTCAGCGGGTAGTTATGGATCATAAGGACAACAGGCGAAAGCCAAATATATATTAGGCATTAGAAGCTGGTGGTGTGCATATCAGCCAACATGCAGAAACTACACTTCTAGATTATATATTGCAGATTATATTATCATTTGACTGGGGGGGAGGGGGAGGTATGGGGGGGACACACATCAGGTGGGCAGATATAGACAAAGCATGCTGCAGGAAGGGAACCAATATTAGTGTATGGTCCAGAGTGTTTGTATTCAAATTTCTTTTCTGCCCAGTCAGTAATACATGGGAGAAAATACAACCGTGGTGAGCAAGCATACCAACACTTATAAGCTATAGATTCAGAAGATTGGTGGGCAGCAGAGCAAATACTATGCTCAGTGAATCCATTTGCAATAAAGTCAGAGGGTGCAAAAATATAACTAACAGAAAAGACCAGCAGTTTAGATTACAAATGAACACTGGCATTATTAATTATGGGAACTAGAGTGGAACAGCAAGTACATTTCTGTGGGTTTAATGAATAGTGGAAATCAGAATTTTATCTATTATCTTAAAGATAAGATGTGCGGAACTTCATTAAAACAGCCAGGTCGGAACCTGTATGGGTGGTGCCTTAGGCCTGCATGCAAACTAGTTTGCTCTGGTATATTACTAAGGGAGAGATAAAGCTAAAGCTTAGGTTGGTAGTCATAAGTGATAAAAGTAGCTTTGCTGTAAACACTGTAAATAGTAGTTTGTACGAGAGGAAAAGTGCTGTTGGATTTTAAAAGTACATACCATTTATTAGATGTGTGAATTTAGTTATGATTTGCAAGTGGACCAAACATTTATTAACTTAAGACCTCAAAATTTTGTTAACATGATGTGAGAAATAAATTACATGTCTATAAATAGTATTTGTTATCCATATATCATTATTCATTGTATTGTACAGGTAACATGCACAATTTGTATAGCTTCTCAACTTCTTATTCACAGGGTTGAAAGGTCTCTGAGATTTCATGGATTGTATGATTTTTTTTTTTTATCAATTAACGTTAAACAAAATGCCAAGGAATCTGGATGTATATGACAACAATCGGGTCATTCAAAACCTGTTCTTATATGACTGTAGAACAGAAACCTAAAGGGGCTGTCACATTAGGGTTTTTTGCGGGAGCGTATGGCGGCGTAGGCGCGTTACGTCATATACGTCGGCATACGCCATATACGCTACTCATACGCTACGCATACGCTACTCATACACCGCCAGGTGACGGCTTATGTGAAGCGTATGAGGCATACGCCGCCATACGCTTTCATAAATCCGTCCGTCCAAATTTTTTTGTGCATGCTAAAAAAATCTCGACCTATGAGGGCGTATGGCCCATACTGTCAAAAAATTTCACAGCACGCTCCCATACGCTCCTCGTGTGCTCCTCGTAGGTTCCACATACGCTCAAAACCACCCGAAAGGTCACCAAATGTCATCATAGGCCGGCACGCGCAGGACCTACATAGGTTTTCAATACGCTCCCGCCTTACGCCGTAATGTGACAGGGCCTTAAACAAGAACGAGTTAGACACAACACAGGTGAAACCTGAGTTCCAAGTACTAAGTATATGGGAGAAGACCCATTCTTTCATGGAAATTTGCCGACGGAATGATAATTTCACCTTGATTTCTGTGATTTTTGCTGGATACCACTTTCATCCCTGTTATTCAAGTCTAGTGAAAATTGACCTTTAACCTCTTACCAACACCTATTAGCTTTAGAGAATTACTGTTCTTGTATTATTTTGTACGTGATATGAAGTGATAATGCCAATGCTATAGGTTTAAATCACATATCATATTGAAGATAAAGTTGCTAATGTTGCACATATTATTTTTAATGTATGTTATATTGGTGGTAACGGTTTTTAGCAATAGGAAAAATGCAGTAAAATACAAGGATGAAAGATCTCTGTGATTTCGTTGATTGCTTTGATTTTTTATATTTACTAATTAACATTAAGCAAAATACTGTAGTAGTCTGTACATGAGCTCTACTACCATGCAGTAGCAGCGGAGACTACGCCGCACACCTGCACAGTTCCACTACACTGCGCGAGGTGGCAGCAAGGCTAGCCACTGGGCAGACCCCGACTGGGCTGCCCTTTACTGCGTGTGGCTGCCCCCCCCTACACACACACCTATAGAGTCGATGTGGGATCTGGCGAGTCAGGGGGCGAGTCAGACAACTACTGATGCCGCGGAGAGCAGATGGTTCAATAAACCAGGTTGAAGCGTACACTGATTGAATCTTGGTGTTCTTCCGTGTGTGAGCGTGTGCATGTGCTTGTGCGTGAGAGTCGGAGGTCTGTGGGCCATTACAATACCAAAGAATTAGGATGTAAATGACAACAATTTGGTAGTTTGAATCCCATTCTTATATGTCCTTAAATGTTCCTAGAACATGATGCCCAAACAAGAAAGAGTTAGGTATGGGTGATAGGATAGTTGAAACCTGACTTTGGGCATTAGCGATTCCATGATAATGTTAATCCTATGGAGGTAAAACCAGCATTTTCACAGAAATTTGGCATTGATGTACTAATATCGATTATGTGCGGTGGTCGAAGCGGTAGAGCACAGGCTTTCCCTAAGGAAGGTAATGCATACAAATCCCAGCTGAGTCAATCCAATGACATATCAAATTGGTACTTTGTGTATACCCAACTCCCAAGTAGATGTTCTGTTTATTACCATTAATGCCTAAGTCACAAATTGCCTGTGGCGTGTTTGCAGTGGCAGTAAGTTGCCAAATTGGGGACCATGCGGTTGGATATGGCGGCCGTGCAGCAACCCTATGGTTTTCTGCTTACCATAAAGGGTTGCGATTTGTTTAACTTGACATTAAACTTTTTCAGAAATCGCGAGGCTGTAGGCCACAACCATGCAGCATAGCATCACAATGTGGCCATACAGTGTCCATACGGTGAGCCCAATTGTGCGGCAGCCACAAGGAAATGGGAAGCGTTGTGGCGGCAGAAAAAAACTTAAGATTTGTGAACATTTCTACCGCAGACCGCAACACCATATGATCTGTAAAAATCCCATCTGCAGACTGCAGAACCATACGGTGGCAACAGGATATGTGTGACCCAAGCATTAGGTGACTTCTTACCCCAATTTAATAATCCAGAGAAAATAATTGGTGCTTAAATGTAAGAAACCCCACCCTATCTCTAAGGAATGTGTAATGTGTGTTAGTAGTAACTCTACTGTATCTCAAGTTTCTTGCAAAGTCCAAGAAATACCCATCAACAAGGCAATGTACCTCTGGGCTATTCATATCTTCCTTTCCTGTGCAACCTCAGTCATTCACTCAGCCTCACCTTCAGGTCTGCCTCTTTTGAATAACATTAATATGAATAACACACAGCCCTTCTTACAATGGCCACTACAATATGTGCATCCTGTTAGAGATTACTTTTCATAGCTGCTAGGGTGCTGCCAGTATTTGGCTGTACACATGTGTAGAATACTGCTTACTGTGTGTTCTCTCACTTTATTAAAGTATTTAAAAAACAATAAGTATTAAAATATAACAAACTGAACACAGATGACATACTGCTAGGGTCCTGTTGGCAGATGGCTTTGTGCCTATGGTAACTGCACCTCCAATAAAAGGGGAGGAACATGCTTTAAAATAAAACCAAATAATAAGGTTCATGCAATTGTTATATTACATATCTTTCTTTCCAGTGAATTTCACTGTCGAATACCCTAATCAAACCTGTCATGGAAATCCTAGAGTACCAATTGGCACGATATGATATCAGGCAAGAAAATGAGCGAAACTTGTTTGAAATATTAAATCATGAAATTTATTCATAATTTTCTAACACATAAGTTAAATGCAAACTGATCATGACAAAGCAATAACACCTACTGATTTTACTTTGGGAGATTAAGTGATTAATCATGCAATTGAACTGAAGCCTAAAAAAAGAAGGATTTTCTAAAAATAGCTCAGGTTGTAATTTGACAAATTATACTGTCATCCAAAAAGCTGGGTATAGTAAGTCATTTGATTTGCTTAAGCCCCAGTCACACGGCGGGCTGCATTCGCTTGCCGACCAAAAGTCTGCGAGCTCCTTGCAACAAAAATGAAACAATTTGTTACAAAATATTTTAATACATTGCCATGTCGACAATGATGCGCCAGCCAACATTGTGACATCATCGTACACGCGCCACATCGCGTCAGTCGGCAATTAGTCGTAAGGCGGTCGTAAGATGGTCGTAATTTAACTGCAAAATGCTCGTGATTCGATCGTAAGCGAACACAGGCCTCGTGTGATGCTTCAGTACAGCTACTATGGTCGGCGATCGATCGCTGATCGGTCGGCGAACGATCACTGACCGGTCGGCGATCGGCGGTGATCAGTGGAGATGCCAGAGGTCGCAAGGAGATTGTTGGTGCTGCAGCGACAACCTCCTTACGACCAAAAAGGGCCGAAATGGTCGGCGATCAGTCGGCGATCGCTCGCAGAGCACTCGGCGATTAGTCGTAAGGTGGTCGTAATTTAATTGCAAAATGCTTGCGGATTGATCGTAAGCGAACGCAGGCCTCGTGTGACTGGGGTATTAAATTTCGAGGCATTACAATAGGTGACCTTGTTCTATGACAGACAATATACCTTCACAGGTAAAATATGTAAATTTATCTGTGGATAAAGTTTTGACCAGGAATTGGGCCATAGAAAACAATCCTTTACATTTGTGATATATCTGTTAAACATTAATTATTGTTATCAGAAATGTCACTGGCATATTCCAGCAGAGGAGAGGGTCCAAGTAGTATGATTATTATGGGGTTATTTGTAGGATACATTGATTGTAATCAACAATTCCTGTAAATAGCACACCCACCACTCTCCTTTGTGTTTGTATTTGACAGATTTGTGTGAACCTGGACAAGCTAACACATAGAGAAGCAACTACTTGTAAATTCTAGCCATTTGTTATCAAAATGAGATTCAATGTTGATGCGCGAGAAGGAAGAACAGAGGCGGAGGTGGGAAAACTGAGGCGTTTATTGTGACGCCTCGGGCAACATACAGAGAAACAGTGAAATAACAATAAATGACAAAGTAAGGTACAAACAGGGTAACTGAGGAGGTAAACAGGCTGAGGAGGCAGAGCAATACAGGGGGCTCATGAGGAGCAGGGGGCTCGCGAGGAGCAAAGAGTCAGGGGCTCATGAGGAGCAGAGGATAAATAGTGAGGGGCTCATAAGGAGCAGTGTCAGAGTTCTGGTAGAGGGGGGGCCGAGGAGCCCTCCGCCGGAGAGGGGGGAGGGTAGAGGAGGGAGAGTTGGGTGGGTGGGTGGAGAAGAAGAAGGGGCAGAGAGCTGGAAGGCGGCTGGAGGCTGAGTGCCTGAGGGAGGCCGGCGGGCGGCCTTATAAGGGGGGAAGTGAGCAGAGGCAGGAGGGGGGTGAGTCGCTCAGGGGGGAGGTGAGCAGTGGCAGGGGTGAGTCGCTCAGGGGTGGGGGGAGGTGAGCAGTGGCAGGAGGGGGGGGTGAGTCGCTCAGGGCCGGGTGAGTCGCTCTCCCTCCCCTCGCATCAAACGAAATGCTTCGCATTACGACCGATGCGCGAGAAGGAAGAACAGAGGCGGAGGTGGGAAAACTGAGGCGTTTATTGTGACGCCTCGGGCAACATACAGAGAAACAGTGAATAACAATAAATGACAAAGTAAGGTACAAACAGGGTAACTGAGGAGGTAAACAGGCTGAGGAGGCACAGAGCAATACAGGGGGCTCATGAGGAGCAGGGGGCTCGCGAGGAGCAAAGAGTCAGGGGCTCATGAGGAGCAGAGGATAAATAGTGAGGGGCTCATAAGGAGCAGTGTCAGAGTTCTGGTAGAGGGGGGGCCGAGGAGCCCTCCGCCAAAGAGTAAGGAGAGGGCTCGAGGCGCGCCCGAGGCGGGGGCGCGGGGCGCCCGAGGCGGGGGCCCGGATAGGCAGGCCTGGGTGAGAGGAGGGTCCGGGGCCTACGTGGAGGGGGAGCGGGCGGCCAAAAAAGGGGGGGCCCGCTCCTGAGATGTGATGTCGGCAGAGGGTTCCTGTGAGGCTGGGCTGGGCTGTGGTCTGAGGCTGGGCTGTGGTCTGAGGGTTCCTCGTGAGGCTGGGCTGGGCTGTGGTCCGTGATGGGCGACTGGCGCTGGGCGGCGATGGGAGCCTTACTGAGGGGGCGCTGGGGCCCGACTGGGAGGTGGTTGCCGATGAGGTCGGCAGTGCCGAGGCGGCGGTCAGGCCGCGCCTCGGGCAAACTGGGCTGGGCTGGGCTGTGGTCTGAGGGTTCCTCGTGAGGCTGGGCTGGGCTGTGGTCCGTGATGGGCGACTGGCGCTGGGCGGCGATGGGAGCCTTACTGAGGGGGCGCTGGGGCCCGACTGGGAGGTGGTTGCCGATGAGGTCGGCAGTGCCGAGGCGGCGGTCAGGCCGCGCCTCGGGCAAGCTGGGCTGGGCTGGGCTGTGGTCTGAGGGTTCCTCGCGAGGCTGGGCTGGGCTGTGGTCGGTGATGGGCGACTGGCGCTGGGCGGCGATGGGAGCCTTACTGAGGGGGCGCTGGGGCCCGACTGGGAGGTGGTTGCCGATGGGCTGGGCTGTGGTCTGAGGGTGAGGAGGTTGTCGGCTTCGAGGTGGTTGTGAGGCGCCGGAGAGGGCCCCCCCGGGCCGGCCGGGGGGGGGCCGGCGGATCAAAAATCCGCCGAGGCGGCCGGGGTCTGTGCCCCCCGGGGCGGTGCTTGAGGTGGTGGGGGGGGGTGGGTGCGCTCCCCTGGTGAGGTGTGCCCGAGGTGATGTGACGGGCGGTGGGCTGTACGTCGTCCGAAGCCGACGGGCCGTGATGTGTCGGAGGGCAGCCTCGGCGCCCGAGGGCTGGTCCCGCGGCGCCGGGGAGGGACCCGGGGCCGAGCTGGGCGAGGCGCCTCCCGGCGTGCCCGAGGAGGGGGCCGGCGTGGCCGCGGCAGTGTCCGGGGTCCCTTCCGTGGTGCTTGATGCGGCGGCCCCCTCCTCGGGGCGGGCGGGGGCGTCCCCTCGGGCGCGGCGGTGAGACGGCTGCCGCGCGGTGCTTGAGGCGGCGGGGGAGGGCGCGCCTCCGTGGGGGCGTGTGCCCGAGGTGCTGGGATGGGCGGTGTGCCGTACGCCGTCCGCCTCGGGGCGGGCGGTGGCGTGGTGCAAGAGGGTTGCCCTCGGGCTCTCCTCGATTCGATGGCGTCCAGGCGTGCGTGGAGGGCGGCGGTGGTGGCGCGGTGGAGGTCGAGGAGAGCCTTGAGAACCTGAGTTATCTCGGTGCCCGAGGGTGCCGACGGAGAGGCCGGGGCCGAGGAGGCCGACGCGCCTCCCGGCGCGCCCGAGGATGGTCCCGGCGCGGCCAGGGCGGTCGCCCGGGGGCTGTGGCGGCCCGTGCCTTTGCCGTGTCTGGGCATCCTGGAGCGGTCCGAGGGGATGCAGCGGCCCGAGGTGAAGAATCCCAAGAAGAAGAAGAAGGGGCAGAGAGCTGGAAGGCTGAGTGCCTGAGGGAGGCCGGCGGGCGGCCTTATAAGGGGGGAAGTGAGCAGAGGCAGGAGGGGGGTGAGTCGCTCAGGGCCGGGGGGAGGTGAGCAGTGGCGGGGGTGAGTCGCTCAGGGGCGGGGGGAGGTGAGCAGTGGCAGGAGGGGGGGTGAGTCGCTCAGGGCCGGGTGAGTCGCTCTCCCTCCCCTCGCATCAAACGAAATGCTTCGCATTACGACCAATTTGTGAATGGTGGCTAATCTCTTCAAACATCTCAAGAAGAATGCTGACATTTTGAAGACCTGATAATGGACCACCATTTTATACTATTTTTCAGTAGTATTGATTGCATACAATAAAAAATATAAATACTGTGCAGTTTGTGAATATTTATTCCAAATAAAAACTGCAAATGACATGCTTGTTTTCCCCAGTCTCATTGTAGATAAAAGGGGTGGGGTGGGGATCATGTGAAATAGATTACTTACAGTCCTGACCATAGCAGTGTACAGTGTGGAGTTGGGGTAAGGTGGGGGGTGGGGATAACCAGTGCAAAGTCAATGGCAAAATACCATATTATCACTCAGTGTGACAAGCCAGCTAAGGATTGTCATTTCATATGATAATAAATGCTTTATAAATTAAAATAGACACATAATCCATATATATATACCAACTCCCTCCCATTGTGTAACTGGAATATATTGTAAGATGCTTCTAAGTCCTTTAATTTATCTCAAATGTGTCAGATATTCTATATTACAGATATGTACCAAGGCAGTAGCCATTTTGAAATGTTTTGCATATGAAACAGGCCCTCTGATTGGCTTAGCATGACCACCCCGAAGCCCTTGAAAGCTTATATCTGATTAGCTTAGATGCCAGGGGTCGTGAGCGTGCTCCTAGTGCCCCGGCGCTGACAAAATAAGTATTCAGATGAATAAAATATTTACCAAAAAAAAACACCCGCTTACTGGTGGGTGGCTGTTAGGATAGTATAATATTCCGGGTTATTATACTCAATAATTCTTATACAGCATATATATATGTGATGCATAACGCATTATACGAGTATAAATGCAAGGGTAACATGTACACCCTATATTTCCTCTGTGCGCCTTGGTGGGGTTCCCCGCCCTCTCCCAGCAGACCCTATATTTCCTCTGCGCATTGGTGGAGTGCCCCCCCCCCCCCTGCCCCTCTCTGAGCTGTCGGGTTATTTGCGGGTTGGCGCGGTTCTGCAATGTGTAAACACACTGTTTACACTCGCTACACGTGCAACTAACCAGAAGTCACCACTCACCACCGCCACCCAGAGAGCATTAGTGACACGCAAATCGTCTATAGCTCCCCATTCAAGTGGCCTGCACACAAATATCAAACGCTTTTAAAAAATAACAGAAATACTCCAAAGGAGAATTATTTTCCTCAGATGTCAGTCACATGATGGAGTTCACCAAGCTGCTACGCGTTCAGTACAACTTCGTGTATTGATCGAGGCTCCAGTGACTGTAACTTTGTAAGACGTGGATACAGACATTTGCCTTCTCCCCCCCCCCAATCCCCCCTCCTCACCCCCTCACCTCACCCCTTTTCCACCACCGGACACACAGGTGCCAGTATTGCTGCTTGGCGCGGCCGCATTAGTTGGTTGGTTGTTGGAGTTTTACGTCCTGGCAACATCTAAGGTCATATCAGGACGGGTATCGACTTATGACAGTGCACACTCATGGCAACTTTATATCCTATGTGGCGGCAGCGGGTTTCCTCCAAAGGAATATGTTAGAATGACCATATGTTTGACGTCCAAGAGCCGATGATGAAAATCAATGTGCTCCAGAGGCCTATATCAATCACTTTATTTGTGTCCCAAACGATCGCCCACAATACCATTGTAAACTCCCTAAACCACTGGGAAACCAGACCGCCAGGACCAGCACCCCATATCCCATTCAGTCACATTATCCTGACATTGAGCCCACCCAGTCCTTGCCCTATCCTAATAATTCCGAGCTAGGAAGTGACAAGTATAAATTTTTAAGTCATTGCTTTGACTCGACCAGGGTTTGAATGCGTGGTTTGGAACCCCATGATCTACCAAAACGGGAGATGGATGCTCAATTCATTTGGCTATCCCATCTGGTCACGGCCCCATTATGAAGACCCATTACACTGAGTTACTGCCATCAGTACTTGGGCGCCTGATTGAACTGTTGGCCACAATGCACGGTCGCACCGCCTTTCACCATCTGATTGCAGAGGCCGGATTGAGCTTTGTTGAATGGGATATTGATCAGCGCACTAACCTGCCCCATTTAACAAAAAAGAAATCCCCTCGAACTGTGCGATTGCTGCGTGCTCTCATTTTGTGCCGCCTTGATCTACGCGCCCCCTAGATAAAAGATTCACCCCATGGTGAGAACCATGAACATTTTGACCTAGAAAAAACAAGCCAAGAAGAGGTACTTTCCCAACTTGAGAAGCTATCACCATAGGCTAGGAAACCCCCACTAAGCTGCACTGCAAAGGGGCATGTGATATGTCATGGCCCACCAGCGGGATGCCCAATGGAAGGTAACCATGCCAAGAGTAGCCAGATAACACACCACACAGCTATGTACAAGCCTATGATATGTAAATAGGAGTAGGCTAGTCTAGTAATAAGAGTAGTAGAACAAAATAAAATATATATATGCCAAGAAAATTAAAAAAAACTAACAAAGGCTACTAACCATACCAACCAATTATCTATCTGCTACTGAAATGCAGGCAATCAAATAACTTATCAGCAGCTACTGTGTGGTAAGATAACACCAACATTACAACTGGCCAGCATTGAAAACAAGCCTGGGTACCCAGGCTTATATGCTATGGATAGTATAAATACAGCCTCAATAAAAAAATAAAATAAATACAAAATAAAAAATCATCAGGCATGCAGAATATCAGTACCTTATTTATTAAAGGAGCAATGGTTGCACTAATATCTGAGTTCACTCATCTCTACAATCGAATATTGGCTACTGGTGTCTTTCCTGACCCATGGAAGGTGGCCATGGTCATCCCCATACCAAATTCCAATAAACCTAAGTCATGCAGTGAGCTGCGGCCAATCTCAATCCTACCCCTGCCTGGGGAAGTCATAGAGCAGATTGTGCATGACCAGATTAAATCATTCCTTGAGGTCACAAACTACCTAACAAGCCACCAGAATGGATTTAGAAAGGACAGATCTACTGCCAAGGCCCTGGCTAAGTTATTGGATGAGCTATTGACATGCATAGATATGGACGAGATGGCTATATTTGATACCATAGACCATCAAATACTACTGCACAAGACAGAAAGATCTGGCCTAGGTCCTAGAACTCAAGCATTTCTTGCAAATTATCTATCGAACCGAAAGCAGTTCACCAGAATAAGGGGAACGGAGTCACCCCCTAGAGGAGTCAAGAATGGAGTGCTACAGGGCTCAACACTAGAGCCACTCCTATTTCTGATATTTATAAATGACCTGCCCATGATCTCAGAGTCAGCATTGATCACATTATTTGCTGATTATGCAGCACTTGTGGTGTGCAGTAGAGATGTCAGACTGGCAGCTGACTTGATAGGGGTGGCCCTGACAAGTACTGGTGAGTGGTGCCGGGAAAATAAATTAACACTGAACACATCTAAGACAGAATATGTGGTCTATGGCAAAAAATAAAAAAACAATAAGGCACAAAAGATTGAACTACAAATAGATGGAGTCAAGCTTAAAGAAGTTGACTCCTACAAATACTTGGTCACTACAATTGACTTTACACTAAATCTAAGACAACATATCTGCAGGCTCAACCAACACCTGGCCCTCAACTTAACTAGCTTCAGAAAAATGATAGACTACATTAGTAAGAATATTACACTGCTTCTATACAAGACCACAATTCTGCCCATCTTTGACTATAATGACATAATTTATCCACATACTAGATCCACTGAACAGGCAGACAAGAATGGGAGATGGACCACTCCTCAGTGTTCCTAGACCAAGCACAAACAAACTAGCTAAGGCACCAATATTTAAAGGCAGCAGATGTGGAACAAACTACCACCTGCTATTAGAAGTGCACCTTCCTATCAAAGCTTTCAGTCACTGATCAGAATGCATCTCACTGGCCAGGCCCTTGAACAAGCACCATAGTGTGGATCCTGTGCCCTGCCTTGCTCCCCCCCTCCCTCCTTTTCCTCCCCCCCACCCCCACCCCCACCCACACACTCAATTACTTACCTCAACTATACCATAATAGCAGCACAGTGTTTGCAGTGACCCACCATATTATACCCCAGTCACACTACAGCTTGCGACCACCTTAGACCAAAGAACCCACACTCACCAGTGATGCCCAGACATTGGGAACCATTGTTTTGGTAGCAAGGACGTTATAGGTAAGTGTGGGTTCTTTGGTCTAAGGTGGTTGCAGAGTGGTCGCAAGCTGTAGTGTGACTGGGGTGTTAGCCCATAACACTGAACTTATTATGGCTAACCCACTAAGGCACTAACCCCCTTCACAACTAGTACGCCCTATCTAAGTACCCGCTTATCTACCCATTTACAGTGTAATGTAAACGGCCGGAAGACCAGTGCTTCGGCGCTGACAAAATCTTTATTCTGATGAATAAACTATTTTACATAAATAGTTGCAGTGGTATATGGGTGAAAATCAACCCATTAGAAAAAGTGGTAGAAGGCTGGGTAAATGAAATCAACACATTATTTCTTAATTTACAAAGCAAAATATACTCTTCCTATATATCTTCAGATTTACCCACTACTTTTGAGTTGAAAAATATAATAAAACATGTAGTTTATTAGACTTTAAAAGTGAAATCGACAGCATTCTCCCACGGGTTCGAACCCTGCTCGAGTCGAACCAATGAATTATCAAATTGATACTTGTCGTTACCTACCCTGGCGCTTGGCATTGATAGGATAGGACAAGGACTGGTTAGCACAGTATCGAGATAATATGACTGAGTAGGATATTGGGTCATGGTGCTGACAGCCTTATTTCCCATAGGGGCAGCACTATAAAGTCGCCAGGATTGTACACTGTAGCAAGTCGGAACCCGTCCTGATATGACCTTAGATGTTGCTAGGATGCAAAACAACAACAACTAACCAACACTTTTCCATCCTGCCATCTCACCCTTCCACACACCACCCTTCTACCTTTCTACATTCCCGCCACACCACCCTTCGTCCCTCTTCCCAACCCTTCCACTCCACTGACCCCCCTTCCAACCACCCTAGTACATCAGTTAAGGATGACATCTGTGTCAGAATGGTTGGAGTGTCTGACAATTTTCTAGGTCGGTCACCTAATCTGAAGGTCAGTGGTTCAATTCCCCGTACCCTACACCTCTGCCAATTTGGATTTCCACCGCTGTGTATAACTTACAGCGTCATCAAAGGCCAGTTGCTCTCATACCATGTCTAAGTGGTGTGGGAGGTTAACAATCCCTTGGGCCTGTAAAAGTGTAGGCTCGGGCTTTCTATTGACAAAATGTGTAATGGTGAAAAGAAGTCTATTCAGACTTATCCATGATAGGCAGTGTAAATCTTCAAGAAAAAGGAAAATATTTTGCAACATTTGACAAAGCATGAAAATTGGCATATAGCTTAACATTACTGTGTAGATTCACATAAGTTCAAAATGGCCATCTTCAAAATGTGATATTCCTCACATCTCAACTCCTAAGCAACACAGGAACATGATGTTGATGTGTAACATAACATTTTCAGGGTCAAGAAATCCAGTTAAATGCAATAGTCAATGTCCTCAGATTATTATTATAGGGCATATAAAAGAATCTACCCATGTTAAGCTATCTGTATGCCAATCTTCATGCTTTTGTCAAATTTTGCACGATTCTTATGACATGTGGCCCTTAACCGCTGTCCTCCGCTCTCCTCTCCTCCACACATACCGGGCGTGGTGGCCTAATCGGTAGAGTGCGGGCCTCGCGTGCGGAAGGTCGAGAGTTCGGTTCCCGGTCGAGTCAAACCAATGACTTTAAAATTGATACTTGTCGCTTCCAACCTGGTGCTCGGCATTAATAGGATAGGACAAGGACTGGTTAGCTCAGTGTCAGGATAATGTGACTGAGTGGGATATCACATCATGGTGCCGGCAGCCTGATTTCCCAGTTGCCATGAGTGTGCACTGTCACAAGTCGGTATCCATCCTGATATGACCGGTCGAGTCAAACTGATGCCTTATAACATTGATACTTGTTGCTTCCTGGCCAGGCGCTTGGCATTATTAGGATAGGGAAAGGACTGGTTGTTTGGCTCGGTGTCAGGATAATGTGACTGAGTGTGATATCAGGTCATGGTGCTGGCTGTCTGGTCTCCCAGTGGGGCAGCACTATGAATATGAAGTCGCCATGAGTGCGCACTGTCACAAGTCGATACCCATCCTGATATGACCTTAGATGTGGCCAGGACATAACACTCCAACAACCAGCCAATCCTCCACAAATCTGGGTCTTCATGACTACCCAATTATAGCCCCCTCCCACTGCGCATGTTAGTGAAGGCGTCTTTCTATTGCGCGGACCACCTTTATCCGTCACACTGCAATCTATTGCTAACATTTTCTTTCCTATCTGAACACTGTCTAGATTGTTCAGGATTACACCGCCGTGACTCTGTCGCGAATGCCAGCACCATCCCCGCGCCCCGTCCTGATATGACCTTAGATGTTGCCAGGACGTCAAACTCCAACAACCAACCAGCCATCCCAGGGCACCATACCAGACGCGGTGGCCGAATCGATAGAGCGCAGGAGTCCTATGAGAAAGGTCGGGAGTTCAATGTCCCGGTCGAGTCAAACTGATGCCTTATAAAATTGATACTTGTCGCTTCCTAGCCAGGCGCTTGGCATTATTAGGATAGGGATATCCGGCATAGCGTGACAGGCACTTTAGGCATCTATGAATGTCTGACTGATATTACCGAGAAAGAACAAGGAGTGGTGTATAGGCAATGTAAAGATATACAGTGAAATGTGAAAGCTGTACGGATTAAATGTATTCTTGGTGAAATTTGCTTATTGTTCATCTTTCAGTTTTCACGGTGTTACGGATTAAATGGTACATCAGTCAAGAACATGTCGTTGTCGTTTGTGGCACTGTGGGCACCCCTTACACCCACTGAAATCTGATCTGAGAAATGCGTGTTTTTACGGAGGCCCACCTCGCCTTGATTAAATTGATGTGCTTTGCTTGATCTCCGTTGGCCCCAAACCGGGCGCGGTGGGCGAATCGGTAGAGCGCGGGACTCCCATGCGGGAGATGGGAGTTCGATTCCCAGTGGAGTGAAGCCGATGACTTATAAAACACCAAACAAACAATCAAAAGAGAATTGATACTTGTCGCTTCCTAGCCTGGCGCTTGGCATTATTAGGATAGGGAAAGGACTTGCTGGTTGGCCCAGTGACTGAGTGTGATATCAGGTCATGGTGCTGGTTGGCTGGTCTCCAGTGGAGCAACACTATAAAGTCGCCCTGAGTGCGCACTGTAACAAGTTGGTATCTGTCCCGATATAACATTAGATGTTGCCAGGACGTAAAACTCCAACAACTATCCAACCAACCAACCCGGTTTTGTCAACCATATGCGGTGTGGCTCCATCATCATCATGCTGTCGGTCGCGATGCGACAAAGACTGCTTTCATTACTTGACTGCCGCTCTGTCTGTTGTGAGAGTGATGTCCATGAGTCGGTCTTAATGTCTCTCAGCTTCAGGTACATTTCATGAAAGCTGCCTGCAAAAGTGTTGAAGTGCTGCTGGCTTTTGCAAGTTACCAGCGGCACTCTCTCGGGGAGCAAATAGAGGTTTCACACCGGCAAGAACATGTCAAGACAGGCGCAAAACTATTTGTCCCTGCAGTGGCTGGTCGGCAGATGTTGGGAGTTCCATACATCAACCTGCCACAGTGACATGGTTTTCTGTTTAGGGTTTGCTCCCTTAGCCTTCGGTTCTGTCAAGAACCTGTACCACAAGGCAGTGGTTTACAACTCTGCAGGGCAGGGGCGTCAAACTCCCTGAGGTATTGCTATACCTGCAATACCTGCATACCGCAGTGCGGTGTGGCTAATACCTTCAATATTAGCCTACTGCAACAACCAGTCGATACACTCCGAGTACTGATGTAAAACACAAGATTAGAGCCAAAGACATTAAAACCCACTGAAATCAGATCTAAGAAACGCGCGTTTTTACGGAGGCCCACCTCGCATTGATGTGCGTTGCTAGATCTCCGCCGGGCCCATATCAGGTTCCTCTATTCACTGACCGTTTTGTTAAAACCAGACTTGTGTACAGGCCTTGTTAGCGATACATCACAGATAAAGTGACTCACCGGACATTGTTTGACTTAAAAATTGATACTTGTCGCTTCCTAGCCTGGCGCTCGGCATTATTAGGATAGGGCAAGGACTGGTTTGCTCAGGGTCAGGATAATGTGACTGAGTGGGATACCAGGTAATGGTGCGAGCGGCCTGATTTCCCAGTGGGACAGCACTATAAAGTCTCCATGAGTGTGCAATGTCACAAGTCGGTACCAGTCCTGATATGTCCTTAGATGTTGCTAGGATATTTAAAAAAAAACAAAGCAAATAGTACACTCATTTAGGATAATATGGCGGCATTTATTGATAGAGCGCTGACTGTTTTACCGGAACATGTGCATTCCCCTCATCCTCACTGATCTGCCCCCCCCCCCCCGCTACACCCACACATCGCCCTCTATCGGACGAGTGCACGCCCCTCCTTCAATAAACATGGCTGAGTTTTTGGTGTTCTCTGTGGCGGAGTGGTTAGAGTGTCTGACTTTTTTCTAGGTCAGACTCCTAATCTGAAGGTCGGTGGTTCGATTCCCCGTGCCCCCACCTCTGCCGATTTGGATTTCCACCGCTGTGTATAACTTACCGGCTCCCCACCCACCCCTACCCACCCCTCCCCCACCCTCCGCCCCCCTCCCCACCCCCACCCCTCCCCCTCTCTACTCTCATGGTGCTGGCAGCCTGGCCTCCCAGTGGGTTTGTTTGTTTTTTGTTTTACGTCCTAGCAACATCTAAGGTCATATCAGGATGGGTACCGACTTGTGACAGTGCACACTCATGGAGACTTTATAGTGCTGTCCCACTGGGAAATCAGGCCGCTCGCACCATTACCTGGTATCCCACTCAGTCACATTATCCTGACCCTGAGCAAACCAGTCCTTGCCCTATGCTAATAATGCCGAGCGCCAGGCTAGGAAGCGACAAGTATCAATTTTTAAGTCATTAGTTTGACTCGACCAGGGTTCGAACCCACGACCCCATGATCTACCAGCACGGGAGACGGACGTTCTAACTCATTCGGCCATCCCATCTGGTCCTCCCAGTGGGACATCGCTATAAAGTCGCCATGAGCGTACACTGTCACAAGTCAGTACCCGTTCTGAGATGACCATAGATGTAGCTAGGACATAAAACAACAACAAACAAACAATCAAATACCGCAGCACCATCAGCGTAGTCTAATAGTAATACTTGGTGAAGTTGCCGCAGCACCATCAGCGTAGTCTAATAAGTGGTGCAGAAGACGCAGCACCATCAGCGTATACTAATATGTGGTGCAGACACCGCAGTGCTTTCAGCGTATAATACTAACTCCCGATAACCAAACTAGGTTTCATTTTGCGACATTATACTTACAGCTCCAACTGCCGTGTTGTGATAGTATTTTGAACTTGGGTAGTGTTTTGGACATACGTAAGGGTAGTGTTTTGAACTTAACAGTAGTGTTTTGAACTTAAGTTGAAAGCACTACCATAGTGTTTTGAACTTAAGTTGAAAACACTACCGTAGTGTTTTCGACGGGGTAGTGTTTTGAACGTCCTACACCGGCTCCCACCCACCCCACCCCCATCCTCGGCCCAGCTCCCCACCCATCCCTCCCCCCACTCTCACCCCAGCTCCCCACCCACCCCTCCCCGCCACCCTCCGCCCTGCTCCCCACCCACCCCTCCCCCTACTCTCCGCCCGGCTCCCCACCCACCCCTCCCCCCACTCTCAACCCAGCGCCCCCCCCATCCCTCCCCCCACTCTCCGCCCGGCTCCCCCCCATCCCTCCCCCCCCCCCCCCCCCCCCACTCTCACCCCGGCTCCCCATACCCCACCCGCACCTCCACCTGGCCCCCCCCCCCCACTCTCATCCCGGCCCTCCACCACCCCCCCCACCCCCCCACCCCACCCCCCCCCCCCCCCCACCTCACCCGGCTCCCCACCCACCCCCCCCCCCACTCTCCGCCCCCTCTCCACCTTTATGTGTGACATCTCTTCAGTTATAGGTATCCGTGTGTACATATATGCATGCGTCTACCTGTGTACATGTCTACCAGTCCCTCCTCCTCCTCCTCCTCCTCCTCCTCCTCCTCCATCACTCCATCACAGGACCATTCATCACACGACCCTGGGGCTGGCATAAAGGCACCCACCCGGAGAGCCGCCATTCACTCACCTACTGTAAAACCTGTAATAAACACTCCTACAGTAAAGCCTGTAATAAGCACGCCTACAGTAAAAACCTGTAAGTACTCCTACAGTAAAACCTTATAATAAGCAATCCTACAGTAAACCCTGTAATAAGCACTCATACAGTAAAACTGGTAATAAGCACGCCTACAGTAAAACCTGTAATAAGTACTCCTACAGTAAAGCCTGTAATAAGCACTCCTACAGTACAACCTGTAATAAGTACTCCTACAGTAAAGCCTGTAATAAGCACTCCTACAGTAAAGCCTGTAATAAGCACTCCTACAGTAAAGCCTGTAATAAGCACTCCTACAGTAAAGCCTGTAATAAGCATGCCTACAGTAAAGCCTGTAATAAGCACGCCTATAGTAATACCTGTAATAAGCATGCCTACAGTAAAACCTGTACTAAGCACGCCTACAGTAAAACCTGTAATAAGTACTCCTACAGTAAAGCCTGTGATAAGCACGCCTACAGTAAAACCTGTAATAAGTACTACAGTAAAGCCTGTAATAAGCACTCCTACAGTAAACCCTATAATGAGCACTCCTACAGTAAAGCCTGTAATAAGTACTCCTACAGTAAAACCTGTAATAAGCACTCATACAGTAAAGCCTGTAATAAGCATGCCTACAGTAAAACCTGTAATAAGCACTCCCACAGTAAAGCCTGTAATAAGCACTCTTACAGTAAAACTGGTAATAAGCATGCCTACAGTAAAACCTGTAATACACTCCTACAGTAAAACCTGTAATAATCACTCCTACAGTAAAACCTGTAATAAACACTCCTACAGTAAAATCTGTCATAAGCACTCCTACAGTAAAACTGGTCATACCCACTCCTACAGTAAAACCTGTAATAAACACTCCCACACTAAAGCCTGTAATAAGCACTCCTACAGTAAAGCCTGTAATAAGCACTCCTACAGTAAAACCTGTAATAAGCACTCCTACAGTAAAACCTGTAATAAACACTCCTACAGTCAAATCTGTAATAAGCACTCCTACAGTAAAGCCTGTAATAAGCACTCCTACAGTAAAACCTGTAATAAGCACTCCTACAGTAAAACCTGTAATAAACACTCCTACAGTAAAATCTGTAATAAGCACTCCTACAGTAAAGCCTGTAATAAGCACACTTACAGTAAAACTGGTAATAAGCATGCCTACAGTAAAACCTGTAATACACTCCTACAGTAAAACCTGTCATAAGCACTCCTACAGTAAAACTGGTCATACCCACTCCTACAGTAAAACCTGTAATAAACACTCCCACAGTAAAGCCTGTAATAAGCACTCCTACAGTAAAACCTGTAATAAGCACTCCTACAGTAAAACCTGTAATAAACACTCCTACAGTCAAATCTGTAATAAGCATTCCTACAGTAAAGCCTGTAATAAGCACTCCTACAGTCAAATCTGTAATAAGCACTCCTACAGTCAAACTGGTAATAAGCACTCCTACAGTAAAGCCTGTAATAGGCACCCCTACAGTAACCCTTATTTAACACTCTTTCAATAAAACCTTGTAGCAAACACTCCTACAGTGAAATCCTGTAATCTGTACTTCTATTGCAAAACCCTTTAATAAGCATTCATACAATAAAACCCTATAATATGGACTCCTACTGTGAAACCCTTCAATATGCACCCCTACAGTAAAACCCTTCAATATGCACCCCTACAGTAAAACCCTGTAATAAGTACTCCTACAGTAAACCCTTCAATATGCACCCCTACAGTAAAACCCTGTAATAAGTACTCCTACAGTAAACCCTTCAATATGCACCCCTACAGTAAAACCCTGTAATATGTACACATACAGTAAAACTCCTTAACATGTACTCCTACAGAAAAACGCTTTAATAAACACTCATACAGTAAAGCCCCATTATAAGCACTCCTACAGTAAACCCCGTGCATTGCACTGCCATATCTACGACGAACATGGTTTCTTGTTGCAGTTTTACATCCTGGCAACATCTAAGGTTATATAAGGACGGGCACCGATTTGTGACAGTGCACACTCATGGCAACGTTATAGTGCTGTCCCACTGGGAGCCCAGGTCAATAGCACCATGACCTGATATCCCACTCAGTCACATTATCCTGACACTGAGCCAACCAGTCCTTACCCTATCCTAATAATACCGAGCACTAGGCTGGGAAGCGGCAAATATTACATTTTAAGTCATTGGTTTGACTCGACCAGGGTCCGAACCCATGGCTTCGAATCCCACGTTCTACCAACACGGGAGACGGACGCTCATCTCATTTGGCCATCCCGTCTGGTACCCTCTACAACAAACACATATAAAACCCGGCAAAAGCACACACAATTAAGAAGACACAAAAACACAACCTAACACCTGCAGACAAGCAAGGCTGTCTCTTTAGAAACCCATAGCCACCAGCTGGGCTGCCTTTGCCCTAAGCCTTGTAAGCAAGTTATATGGTGCATGCCATTTTGCCCATTATTTCCGCACATATTTGATTATATTTTATTATATTTTATAGCCACCATGAGACATAATAGATTGAAATAACCATACAACTTTGTTATTTCGCTCTCTCAGTCTCACACTTCCTCTTAATTACATCTCAACCCCTCAGCTCCCATCGGCCATCGCACATCAGCTTATCCCTATCAATATCCCTTAGACTTTACTCTTGGCCCTTATCCCTGATCTTTACTTCTTACCATTACACACGGTCCTTACCCCTGGCCCTTACTCCTGGCCCTTCCTGACTGTCCAACCCTTACTCCCGACCCTTAGCTACAACCCTTATTCCTAGCCTTCTCCTGGCCCTTCCTCCCGGCCCTTCCTCCCAGCCCTTCCTCCCATCCCGTCCCCGCGACCAGTCCCCCCCCACCCCCCCTCCCATCCCCCCTCCCTCTCGGCCCTTTCCCCCGGCCCTTCCCCCGTCCCCTTACCCCGGCCCGTCCCCATGGCTCTCCCCCCCCCCCCCCCCCCTCCCGACTCGTCCCGCGTCCCTCCGACCCTCCCTCCGTTCCTTCCCCTCGCCCTGTTCCCCTATCCTTTCCCCCGCCCCCTGGGCCTTTCCCCGGCCATCCCCCCCCCCCCCCTCCTATCCATCCGCCCCCCCCCCCCGTAGACTTCCCCCCAGCCCGTCCCCCCGCCCCCTCTCCCCGGCCCCTTCCCCCCGTCCCTCACCGCTACTGCCCTCGGCCCGCCCGGCTTCTCGAAGGCCCCACCGGAGGCCCGCTTGGCTCGGCTCCAGCCGGTAGTAGCCAAGCATGGCTCGGGACATTAGAATCAATATGAAGGGAGTCTTGTCGTCAGGAGGGCGATGAGGCAGCGTTAATAGCAGTTCTTCTACACCGTGAGGCCAACAAAGAACGGGCAGCAAAAACGTGTCGTGTAAGAACTGGCATTATCCACAGTGCGCTCATGCATTAATAAGCAGTTGTCTAAATTAGGATGTATCACAGGAATATGAAATGTGACTCAAAATGGCGGCGTGTTATTAAGATGTGCGCGCTGTTTTAATGTGACGTCACGTGGTCAGACTGGCGAGTCGGTGATTTATTGGTAATGTGGTTCTGGAATGTAGTTGGTGAAACTCCCAAGTGAGCGACGTGAGGTCGTGAGGCCGACGGACCGCCGGGCAGCGGGCGCGACGGGGTGTGTGTGTGGGGGTGGGGGGGGGGGGGGCTTGGGACGTGATCTCAATATGCGGGTGTGGTGGGGCGTAGGTGGGGTGTGGGGGGGGGCCTCATGAAGTAGGCGGTGGTGGGGGGGGGTGTAGGTGGGGTGGGGGCGGGTGTAGGCTGTGTGGGGGGGTGGGGTGGGTGCGCGGGGTGTGGGGGGGGGGGTGTAGTGGGGTGGGCGGGGTGTGGGTGGGGTGTAGGGGGTGTAGGCGGGAGTGGGTAGGGTGTAGGCAGGTGTGGGCGGGGTGTAGGTGGGGGTGGGGCGGGGTGTGGGTGGGGTGGGCGGGGTGTAGGTGGGTGGGGGTGAGGTGTAGGTGGGGTGGGCGGGGTTATGCGTGGGGGTGGGGGGGTGTGGTTGGGGTGTAGGCGGTGTGTGGGCGGGTGTGGGGCGTAGGTGGGGTGTAGGTGAGTGTAGGTAGGTTGGGGTGTAGGTGGTGTGGGGCGGGGTGTAGGCGGGGTGTGGGTGGGTGTAGGTGGGTGGGGCGGGTGTGGTGGGGTGTAGGTGAGGTGGGGCGGGAGTAGGCGTGGTGTTTGGGTGGGGGGGTGTAGGTGGGGTGAGGGTGGGGGAAGGGGGTGTGGGGGGTGTAGGGTGGGGTGGTGGGTGTGAGGTGAGGTTAGGTGGGGTGGGCGGGGTGTAGCTGGGGTGGGGCGGGGTGTAGGAGGGGTATGGGTGGCGGTGTAGGTGGGGTGGGGTGGGGTGTGGGTGGGGTTTAGGTGGAGTGGGGCGGGGAGTAGGCATGGTGTGGGGGGGTGTAGGTGGGGTGGGGGCGGGGTGTGGGCGGGGTGTAGGCGGGTGTGGGGGGTGTAGGTGGGGGGGCGGGGTGTAGGCGGGGTGTAGGTGAGGTGTAGGTGGGGTGGGGCGGGGTGTAGGTGGGGTGGGGCGGGGTGTAGGCGGGGTGTGGGTGGGGTGTAGCTGGGGTGCGGCGGGGTGTGGGTGGGGTGTAGGCGGCGTTGGAGGGGCAGGGAGGCGGCCAGGTAAATGGGTTTCGTGGGGACTGCCAAGTGACGCGAAAGGAAGGCGAAGTCGGGAGGGCGATACGAGGACCCTTAAGACAATCCGTGACAGGCAACGAAAGGACGAGTGCGCATGAGCAATGTTTTCAAAATGGAATTTACTTTGGTACTTCTGTACAGACCGGGACGCGGGAGGACAGTGCGAAGCTGCACATTTGGGAGGTCCATGACCTTTGTCTGGGCTCATTTTCAATAGATACTAACTACACTGAGCAATCTGCGGTTAGCTGGGTCAACGGATAAAGTAGCGTCCTCTAGCGGGGATTTTGTGTTGTTGTTCAAGTGTTTTTATTCCTCTGAATACCATGTTGTCAGTGCTAATGCACTGGTCTTCCAGCCTTAATGACAATTGCCTCTACACAGTAAACAAATGTACATAAGCAAAACAAATCTACATAAGCAAAATAAATTTATATTTAATAAAGTATATTTCCTGTATGGACCCCCGCTTTCCCTTGCTTACATATGACTGTCATGGCGTGATGGAGTGTGACAGGATGGAGAGGATGAACGAACATGACTGTCATGGCGTTATGGAGTGTGACAGGATGGAGAGGATGAACGAACACGACTGTCATGGTGTGATGGAGTGTGACAGGATGGAGAGGATGAACGAACACGACTGTCATGGCATGATGGAGTGCAACAGGATGGAGAGGATGAACGAACATGACTGTCATGGCGCGATAGAGTTTGACAGGACGGGGAGGATGAACGAACATGACTGTCATGGCGTGATGGAGTGCAACAGGATGGAGAGGATGAACGAACATGACTGTCATGGTGTGATGGAGTGTGACAGGATGGAGAGGATGAAAAAACACGACTGTCATGGTGTGATGGAGTGTGACAGGATGGGGATGATGAACGAAAACGCCTGTCATTGCGTGATGGAGTGTGACAGGATGGAGAGGATGAACGAACATGACTGTCATGGCGTGATGGAGTTTGACAGGATGGGAAGGATGAACGAACACGAATGTCATGGCGTGATGGAGTGTGACAGGATGGAGAGGATGAACGAACACGACTGTCATGGCGTGATGGAGTGTGACAGGACGGGAAGGATGAACGAACACGAATGTCATGGCGTGATGGAGTGTGACAGGATGGGGAGGATGAACGAACATGACTGTCATGGCGTGATGGAGTGTGACAGGACGGGAAGGATGAACGAACACAAATGTCATGGTGTGATGGAGTGTGACAGGATGGGGAGGATGAACGAACACGACTGTCATGCCGTGATGGAGTGTGACAGGATGGAGAGGATGAACAAACACGACTGTCATGGTGTGATGGAGTGTGACAGGATGGAGAGGATGAACGAACACGACTGTCATGGCGTGATGGAGTGTGACAGGATGGGGAGGATGAACGAACATGACTGTCATGGCATTATGGAGTGTGACAGGGTGGGGAGGATGAACGAACATGACTGTCATGGCGTTATGGAGTGTGACAGGATGGAGAGGATGAACGAACACGACTGTCATGCCGTGATGGAGTGTGACAGGACGAGAAGGATGAACAAACACGACTGTCATGGCGTGATGGAGTGCAACAGGATGGGGAGGATGAACAAACATGACTGTCCTGGCGTGATGGAGTGTGACAGGATGGGGAGGATGAACGAACATGACTGTCATGGCATTATGGAGTGTGACAGGGTGGGGAGGATGAACGAACATGACTGTCATGGCGTTATGGAGTGTGACAGGATGGAGAGGATGAACGAACACGACTGTCATGCCGTGATGGAGTGTGACAGGACGAGAAGGATGAACAAACACGACTGTCATGGCGTGATGGAGTGCAACAGGATGGGGAGGATGAACGAACATGACTGTCCTGGTGTGATGGAGTGTGACAGGATGGGGAGGATGAATGAACACGACTGTCATGGCGTGATGGAGTGTGACAGGATGGGAAGAATGAACAAACACGACTGTCATGGCGTGCTGGAGTGTGAGAGGATGGGGAGGATGAACGAACACAACTGTCATGGCGTGATGGAGTGTGCCAGGATGGGAAGGATGAATGAACATGACTGTCATGGCATGATGGAGTGTGACAGGACGAGAAGGATGAACAAATACGACTGTCATGGCGTGCTGGAGTGTGACAGGATGGGGAGGATGAATGAACACAACTGTCATGGCGTGATGGAGTGTGAGAGGATGGGGAGGATGAACAAACATGACTGTCATGGCGTGATGGAGTGTGCCAGGATGGGAAGGATGAATGAACATGACTGTCATGGCGTGATCGAGTGTGACAGGACGAGAAGGATGAACAAACACGACTGTCATGGCGTGATGGAGTGTGACAGGACTGGAAGGATGAAAGAACAACAGGCAGGGAGCAGTTTGTGCGAGATACTGAGAATAACGGTTGGTTGGCTGTTGGAGTTTTATGTCCTGGGACTAAAAGGTCACATCAGGATGGGTACCGACTTCTGACGCCTCTTGGTGACTTTATAGTGCTGCCCCACTGAAAAATGTGTTTGTTTGTTGTTGTTTTACGTCCTAGCAACATCTAAGGTCATATCAGGACGGATACCGACTTGTGACAGTGCGCACTCTCAGTTACTTTATAGGCTGCCCCACTGGGGGACCAGGCCACCAGCAGCATGGCCCGATATATCCCACTCAGTCACATTATCCAGATGCTGTGCTAACCAGTCCTTGCCCTATCCTAATAATACCGAGCGCCTGGCTAGGAGGCGACAAGTATCAATTTTATAAGTCATTGGTTTGATTTGACTCGACCGGGAACCGAACTTCCAACCTTCCGCACGCGAGGCCGGCGCTCTACCGATTCTTCCACCGCGCCCGATGCACACTGACATGAAGATGGGGCAAGTTAACTTGGCAGTACTAAGCCAGTAAGATACCCCTTAATTAATAACAAAAAGGTGAAAAGTGGGTTAATGGGTCACCAACATCAACAACAACACTGACACCACCAACACCAACACAAACATCGACAGAGATCGGGAGTTCGATTTACAGTCGAGTTACCATCAGTGCGCACTGTCACAAGTCGGTGCCCGTCCTGATATGACCTTATGTAAAATATTTCAGAATTTTGGGGTAGCTAAATAATATTCTAAAAGCATGTTGTATGTGCATATAATGATATAGAGGTAATAAATATTATTAATGTGGTTGCAAGGTAATAATAGTACTATTGCACAGAAAATGGGTTTCTATGTGATAGCTACCTTATACATTACTCTGCAAGCAAAGGGGTGCCAGGTACAAGAAAGCTAGGTCACATGACTAATGACCCAATATAAATAGGGGTACAGGTCAGATGCCTACTCACTTGCAATCCGGACCGCACTCTGTCCACACCTCTCTCTATCACCTCTCCGCTGGCCTTGCTCCTCCTTGATATGTCTGAAAAGAGTTCCAGGAGGGGGAGCCTGCCGGCATTTCACTTTCTACTCTTACTCTGTCCGTGTCTATGGCTCACTGGTTGGTCACCATAGAGCAAATAGACACAGTCCTTTGATTCAACTCTCCTCATTTCTCTTTCCTAGCCCTTTCGATTTTCTCCCAGGCATACTTCTTCCCCTGACCAGGGTAGTTGTGTTCTTGGGTGGGGCCCTTCACCTTTACGATTTCTCTGTCTTGTTCTCATTGCTGGAACCACCGCTGCACCCATCTTTACCCGCCCTTCCTCGAATCCCTTGCTGCTGACTGGATACAAGTGCTCAACTACATCTACTGCTCAACTACCGCCGGACCGAAGAGATTCGCTGCCACCCCAATGCCTCGCCGTTACAACGTTGTAAAGATGTCCCCAGCTTCTACAACACTCAATACTGAAGTTAAATCTTCAACCAAAGATTGGGCCGATTTATCGGAGCCTCTCTATTAATGTTGCAGTTCTGCAACCAGCAACCATCGTAAGGTTACAAACAACCCCAGAATTGAATTGATGCGCACTCTCTCTCACCACCACCACCAGCCAGTCCAGATATAGGTATAACATGTGCTTGTGTCAACTTTAGTTAGGATTAAACCATGTGAGTACAATATTGTGTCTTCTTGTGTGATATTTCAGATACTGAGCCCAACAAGTAATTTTAGAAGTAGATAGTTGACAGTATATATATAAAGAATATGTGTAGAAGTTCTCTGACAACTACTTCAATTTAATCTAATGTAAACTATTATTTTAATACAACATAGAATTTAATACCATCAATTGTTCAGAGATACACAAACTTTTCACTTAGATGTTGCCAGGATCTAAAACGACAACAACCAAGCACACCTAATGCACACCCGACCACTGGACCACGACAACACAGTTTGTAGGTCAAGAACCACTGACCCGTGGCGACGGATGTCCCTGAGCTCCTCTCAGAATTACAAACCAATCACAAACCTGGCAGTGAGCAGGTATTACTCACTATGGGATCTGTAACGTCTGGGCTCATTTTCAATAGATACCACCTAGATAAAAGATTCACCCCGTACTTATACTACAGGGGTGAAAACCAACATATTAGAAAAACGGGCGAAGAATTTTGACATGCTGGGCAAATTAACTCTGAGCTGGCGTTCTCTGTGGCGGAGTGGTTAGAGCGTCTGACTTTTTTCTAGGTCAAACTCCTAATCTGAAGGTTGGTGGCTCGATTCCCCATGACCCCATCTCTGCCAATTTGGATTTCCACCACCGTGTATAACTTACAGTGTTATCAAAGGCCAGTTGCTCTCATACCATGTCTATGTGGTGTGGGAGCCTAAAAATCCCTAGGGTCGGTAAAAGTGTAGGCTCGGGCTTTCTATCGACAAACTGTCTAATGGTGAAAACAAGTCTATTCAGACTTATCCATGATAGGCAGTATAAATCTTCAAGAAAAAAAAAAACTGAGCAAATAAATTCTTAATTTAAGAAGCAAAATATATTCTGTATATGTCTTCATATTTCCCCGCTACCTTTGAGTTGAAACATATAATAACATATCTAGTTTACTAAGATTTAAAATTGAAATCGATGGCGTTCTATCACCGCCATCTTGTCTTTTTGCATTCTCTCCCATTTAACCAACTCTGTGCCGATATGGGTAGCCATTTGATACTGGGGCCAGAGTTTCTACTTCCTGTTCCATACTAAAGCTATTTTCGCCGGTATTTAGACTACGTTGTCGTTCACCCCTGTACTGGATGTACGGGGTGAATCTTTTATCTAGATACCACCCTGAGCAATCTGCGGCCATTTTCGTCAACAAATAAACTAGCGTCCTGTAGCGGGGATTTCATGAACAAAACAAATTTATATTTAAACAACAAAAAACACATTTCCTGGGTGTACCCCTGTTCCCCCATGCTTGCTCGAGACTGACATGGCGTTGATGGAGTGTGACAGGATGGGGAATTGTTCAAGGTGTAGCAGCCGCATATTCTCCATCCCACAAAACAGACGCTGAGCGTCCAGTCGGCGCGTCCTGCCAGCCTCCTTCTGGGTCAAACTGGGCGCGGTGGCCGGATCGGTAGAGTTCAGGCCTCCTGTGTGGGAGATCGGAATTTCGATTCCCGGTCGAGTCAAACCAATGACTTACAAAATTGATACTGGTCGCTTCCTAGCCAGGCTCTCGGCATTATTAGGATAGGGCAAGGACTGGTTGGCTCAGTGTCAGGATAATGTGACTGGGTGGGATATCGGGTCATGGTTCTGGTGCCCTGATTTCTTAGTGGGACAACACTATAAAGTCACCATGAGGGCACACTGTCACAAGTCGGTACATGTCCTGATATGACCGTAGATGTTGCAAGGATGTAAAACTCCAACAACCATCCAACCTTCCGGGTCGGAGACCTCCACCCACTGGCCTGCCCGGCACCAGCTACTACTACAGTACAACCCCGTTAAACCAAGCTCGGTTAAACCAAGATCGGTTAATCCAAACTTTTTTCAGCGGCCCGGCAAAATACTACCATTTATCATATAAAAAAGTTGGTTAAACCAAAGTCGGTTAATCCAAATTATCGGTTAATCCAAACAAAATTGTCCGACCCCAGGCCACTCCGGTATGGTTAAACCAAACTTTCATGTCATTATAAGGTCATCTGAGACTTTTTTATATGATAAATGGTAGCATTTTGCGGGCCGCCGAAAAAAGTTTGGATTAACCGAGCGTTTGGTTTAACTGAGCTTGATTTAACGGTGTTATACTGTATAAACACAAAAAAAACCACAATAATCAGTGTCCACATACATTATATATTACATATGCAATACACGCTTACTCAAAGTCAAAGCCAAAATCAAAGCCAAAGGCAAAGCCAAAGCTCGGTTAAACCAATGATCGGTTAATCCAAACAAATTTCTAGGGTCCCTTCAAGTTTGGTTTAACCGGGTTATACTGTAGTACTACTCGCTTATCTGACAAACGTGGCAAGTCACATCACTGAATAGCACAGCACGGTGGGCCGGCCTGGGTGTGTGTGGGTGTGTGTGGGTGCGTGTGGGTGTGTGTGGGGTGTGTGTAAGTGGGGGACTAGCTGCCTGTCAGCTCTCTAGACACCAGCGTAGAACCAGGTGTCACTAACACCTCCACCGGCCGTGTAAAGGGTTTTGCAAAACTGGACCAGACCTGAGGCTTTCAGCAACGCCGAGGTCTGAGTGTTGGTGGTTGTTTGTTTGTTGGAGTTCTATGTCCTGGCAACATCTAATGTCATATCAAGATGGGTACTGTCTTGTGACAGTGTGCGCTTATGGTTACTTTTATAGTGCTGCCCCACTAGGAGAGCAGGCCACCAGCACTATGACCTGATATCCCACGCAGTCACATTGTCCTGACATCGAGCAACCAGTCATTGCCCTCTCCTAATAATGCCTGGCACCTGGCTAGGAAGCGACAAATATCAATTTAGTAATGGTGATGTCACATTACGATGCATCGCGTAAACGTACGTCGACGTATGTGATTTTTGGCTGCTATGTCGGGATATCTTGTTATGTGTTACACGTGCATTAGGCGCTCGTTGGTATAAGTCAATGTACGTCGACATTCATCGAGATACGGCATCGCACATCATGGGGTCGGCAAAGCTTTGTGCATGCACAAAACCTTTGACATACGACAACGCTCGACATGTGGATTTTACGTCTGCCATACATTATGTATTCATTAGGCGTATGTCGATGTATGTTAGACTTACGTTAGTCAAAAGTTCGATGCTTCTCGATGTAAAAAAGTGATTTTACGCGTTGGCGGCGCGCTGGCGAGATGCGTCGTAATGTGACAGGGCCATTAGTCCTTGGTTTGACTTGACCAGTAACCGAACACCTGCCCTTCCGCATGGGAGGCCTGCGTTCTATCGATTCGGCCACGGCGTCCGCAATAAGTACACACACACATTGACCACACCTGTGGCACCCTCCCCTCATTAGACACTGTCCCAGAAGCCAGCGTTTGGTGTCAGTACCCCAATACATTCAGACAGTTGCCTCATATTAAAGTAAAGCCCTTCTTCACGAAACCAAACCTACTGGATGCGGTAGCCGAATCGGTAGAGCGTCGGACTCCCGTGCGGGAGATAGGGAGTTCAATTCCCAGTCGAGTCAAACCAATGACTTACAAATTTGATACTTGTCACTTCCTAGTCTGGCGATCGGCATTAATAGGAAAGGGCAAGGACTAGTTATGCCTAGTACACACCTCCCGTATAGGATTCGCGCACTAAAACTCGCGACTCGACCCGACCCGCTTAAAACTGAAAATGGGCCGATTCGTTTTTCGAATCGCGAATCGCAATCGTAAACGGCCGCTTTTAGCACTAAAAACTGAGTTTTATGCGCGAATCGCAATCGCTAGGTGTGCGCGGGGAGCGCACACCAAGCGATTTTTGTGGGCGAAACGGGCAGTTTTCGATCGTATACGGGAGGTGTGCGCACACAAACGGTAGGTGTGTACCGGGCATTAGCTCAGTGTCAGGATGATGTGACTGAGCGGGATATCAGGTCATGGTGCTGGTGGCCTGATTTACCAGTGAGGTAGTACTATAAAAGCGCCATGAGTGTGCACAGGCACAAGTCAGCAGCCGTCCTGATATGACTGGAGATGTTGCTAGGGACCTAAACCTCTGTAGTGGTCTGCACTGACCTCTCAGGCAAGGAGCCGCATAGACAGGTAGGCGTGGGGAGTGTGTTGATATCAGGGAGCCTAGGTGGTGTAATGGTTAGCACACTGGCCCGGAATGCAAAGAGATGCGGGTTCGAGTCCCGCTCTAGGCACGGTATTTCCCATTTTCATCACCCCCATGACACTGGTTGCCGTGACCAGGATCCTGTACAAGCTACGCGCTGTATGGTTGTTGAACCTACCCTGTGTATGTATGTGTTAGTGCATTGCCTGTATGTATGTAATTGTAAGCATTACAAGACTTACAATTCCAGGGGGACGAGTGTAGTGGTCTGCACTGACCTCTCAGGCAAGTAACCACATAGACAGGTAGGCGTGGGGAGTGTGTTGATATCAGGGAGCCTAGGTGGTGTAATGGTTAGCACACTGGCCCGGAATGCAAAGAGATGTGGGTTCGAGTCCCGCTCTAGGCACAGTATTTCCCATTTTCATCACCCCCACGACACTGGTTGCCGTGATCATGATCCTGTACAAGCTTTGCGCTGTATAGTTGTTGAACCTACCCTGTGTATGTAAGTGTTAGTGCATTGCCTGTATGTATGTAATTGTAAGCATTAAAAGACTTACAATTCCAGGGGGACGAGTGTAGTGGTCTGCACTGACCTCTCAGGCAAGTAGCCGCATAGACAGGTAGGCGTGGGTAGTGTGTTGATATCAGGGAGCCTAGGTGGTGTAATGGTTAGCACACTGGCCCGGAATGCAAAGAGATGTGGGTTCGAGTCCCGCTCTAGGCACAGTATTTCCCATTTTCATCACCCCCACAACACTGGTTGCCGTGACCATGATCCTGTACAAGCTACACGCTGTATACTTGTTGAACCTACCATGTGTATGTAAGTGCGTTGCATTGCCTGTATGTATGTAATTGTAAGCATTAAAAGACTTACAATTCCAGGGGGACGAGTGTAGTGGCCTGCACTGACCTCTCAGGCAAGGAGCCGCATAGACAGGTAGGCATGGGTAGTGTGTTGATATCAGGGAGCCTAGGTGGTGTAATGGTTAGAATGCAAAGAGATGTTGGTTCGAGTCCTGCTCTCGGCGCAATATTTCCCATTTTCATCACCCCCACGACACCTCCAACAACCAACCAACCAACGAACCGAAACCAAACCCATATAATAATATAGCATTTGCAATGCAAAGCAATTTGGAATTAAATGTGTGTGGTCCAATTTGGGTGCGTTCGGATAACTGTCTAGAGATAGCAGGTGCTGGAGGAGACTTGATTGAATCTGGTGCCGAGCCGTTTGTTACTCCAGATACTACACACCGGGCCCCAGTCTGAGGCCCCCTCACTACCAAATCAACGTGTAGTTACACCAACATTAGTGTATTGACTTTCAATTTTGACTCAACCCAAAACATCATGTGTTTTGCCGATTTTGATTAATATATTTTCAGTTATGGCGTAACCTAAACACTCCTTATATGTGCAAGCATGGTTTTACATTCTATTGGTTGTTGGGGTTTTACATCCTGGCAACATCGAGGGTCATAACAGGACTTGTGCCAGTGCACACTCAATGCGACTCTATAGTGATGCCCCACAGGGAAATCAGGCCGCTGGCACCATAACCCAATATCACACTCAATCACATTATCCAGACACTGAGTTAACCAGTCTTTGCCCTATCCTATTAATGTAGAGCACCAAGCTAGGAAGCGACAAGTATCAATTTGAAAGTCGTTGGTTTGACTCGACCGGGAACCGAACTCCCGAACTTCCGCACGCGCTCTACCAATTTGGCGACCGCGTGGTTGGTTTTACATTCTACATAATCTGTTATATACATATAAACGTTCAGAGAATTATATATTTATTTATATATTTATTAGGTGATTCAATGACGGTATATTATTAACCAATCGCTGTCGCCCGTCTGGTTTGCTGCGGCCAGCCCGGTCCCAATGGCGTTCGACAGCGCCCGCTATACTTTGACTCCACGCTTGCCGCCAGTGTTTTGCTAGTTTTTACACAGCAGTTTTATAGCAAACAATGGTTGGTTGGTTGTTGGAGTCTAACATCCTGGCAACATCTAAGGTCATATCATGATGGGTACCGAGTTATGGCAGTGCACACTCATGGCAACTTTATACTGCTGCCCCACTGGGAAATCAGGCACCATGAGCTGGTATCCCACTCAGTCGCATTAATCTGACACTGAGCCAACCAGTCCTTGTCCTATCCTATTGATGCCAAGCGCCAGACTAGGAAGCGACAAGTATCGTAAATATACCCAGAAGATACATGAAGCACATTTCCCGAACCACAGAGGACTAAACAGCAAATACGCCTGTCTCCATTCCTTCCACGAACGGTGGGGTGTGTTAGGGTTATCTGTAAAGCCTTGTTTTATTTAACAACGCCTCTAGAGCACATTGATTTTTTTAAATCGTATAATCGGCTATTGGACGTCAAACATATAGTCATTCTGACATATTTCTTTGCAGGAAACCAGCTGCCGCCACATAGGCTTTCGCGTGTGCGACTATAGTAAGACGTCCGATATAGATCGAGTGTAGGAAATTCCAAGACCGACGGGCGACAGCTAAGTATGCTGAGCATCGGAAAAGGTGGCTTCTCTCGTTGAGAGTACCTCCTTCACAAAATGTCGTGTTCTCACACACACTTTGCAGCAATGGCAGCTAAAAGGCGGCAACCTAATTGATTTATTTATATACTTTTTTTTATTGAATATGAATAACTTTTAATCAACATTATTGCGCTTTGGAAAACTGTATTCCATATCAGACAAAGCCGAGCGATAGCAGACGACATCTTTGAAGTTTCCATGGTTATTTCATTCAGCTGGAGGGTCAGCCAATGAGCGAGTCGATTCATCAGTTAAACAGGTCAACACGAAGGGTTCTAGGCGGACATTTCATTGGTCGGTAGGCTGGTTAGTTGTTGGAGTTTTACATCCTGGAAACATCTAAGGTCACATCAGGACCAGTACCGACTAGTGACAGTGCACACTCATGGCGACTTTATAGTGCTGCCCCACTGGGACACCAGGCCACCAGCACCATGACCTGATATCCTACTCAGTCACATTATTCGGGCACTGAGCCAATCAGTTCTTACCCTATCCTATTAATGCCGAGTGCCTGGCTACGAAGTGACAGGTATCAATTTTCAAGTTATTGGTTTGACTCGACCTGGGTTCGAACCCATCCCTTCGAATCCCACGATCTACCAAACCTGGAGACGGACGCTTAACTCATGGGGGCCATCCCGTCTGTTCGCTTTATAGTGCTGCCCAACATGGATACCATGCGACTGGCACCATAACCTAACATCCCACCCTGTCATGTTATCCTCACACTGAGATGTGAAACGGGCGCTCTAACCACTCAGCCATCCGGTCCAGAAAATAGAATACGATATTGCTCAAACAATGTGTCATAATACCAAACAACAATCCTCTCCACCAAATTGTTAATAACTTGGGCAGACAGTGACATGAAAAGAAATGCGTACACAAATACTAAATCAACACCAAAAACACACCGACATCTGACAACCGGCGCAAAAAGTAAGAAAATCACACAAAAATGTTACTCAGTGCAGTAAGTGCGCAGACGCAGGTATTAAGGCGACTTGGCAGCCTCCACTTCAACATCCTTAAAGCTGCATAGTCCGATGAAGCATCAAGTTTTCAAAACCAAAACAATTATCTAGATTTTAGTCTACATATCTAACTTAGATATTAATGCAAACAAACATAACTCAACCACCTATTACGTACAAGCCTATGGACATGTAAATAAAATAGGCTAGTATAGAATTAAGTAGAAAAAAGCGGAAAACTCTTCCCAAGAAAACCCCAAAACACTAACATAGAACCTTAAGAAAACAACTAACATAGTAATAAGAATAGAACAAAAATACAATGCCAAGAGGGCCCAAAAAAACTAACGTAGGCTACTAAACGTACCAACATATCTGCTACTGAAATGCAGACAATCAAATAACTTATCAGCAGCTACTGTTTGGTAAGACAACACCAACACTACAGCTGGCCAGCATTGAAAACAAACCTGGGTACCCAGGCTTACATGCTATTGACAGAATAAATACAGCCTCAATAAAAAAAAGAAGAAAAAAAGTAGCATTTCTTGCCACATACTGAATCGGTTAGTGCCGAAACCTATGGTGTCAGAGTTTTGGTGTGCTTGCCAAAACTAATTTGGTGTGTTTACACTTCAAATATCTCAAAAGTTAGCCATTTAAAATATGTTACTTCAAATTAACATAGGTAGATAATAACAATCAATTTAATATACGTATCTCAGAAAAGTGAGAGATGTGGCCTCAAAATGAATGTAAAGAAGACAAAATCCATGGTTGTCAGCAGAAAGGAATACAAACCAAGAGCAGAGATAAAAGTTAATGGTGTAATCTTGGAGCAGGTAGAGTCATTTGTGTATCTGGGCCATTTAATAACTAGTGATGGCGGATGTGAAAGAGAGATTAAACGGAGAATAAACATTGCCAAAACAACATTTCTAAAGATGCAGAAAGTACTAACATCTAGAGACATAAATATAAAAACAAGACTCCGACTGCTAAAATGCTATGTGTGGTCTACACTTTTATATTGCTGCGAGACATGGACTTTGAAGAAAGCAATAACAACAAAGCTCGAGGCATTTGAAATGTGGCAATACAGAAGAATGTTAAAAATTCCATGGACAGCAATGATAAGCAACGTGGAGGTCCTAACAAGAATGAAAATAAAGAGACAGATAATACAAACGATCAAAAACAGAAAAATTAAATACTTTGGCCACATGATACGACACCAGGAATCACAGAGAAGAATACTGGAAGGGAAGATAGAAGGGAAAAGACCAAGAGGGAGAAGGAGAACAACATGGATGGACAACATCACTGAGTGGACAGCAATGAGCTATGCAGAATGCGTGAGAGGAACGAATGACAGGAAGAGATGGAGGTCCATTGCAGCCAACCTTCTTCGAGAAGATGGCACCCATTGATTGATTGATCTCAGAAAAATGACAGAAACTCAAATCCATGGGACTATGCAACTTTAACACATTTTGTCTGTACGATGACAGTAAAGAGGCACTTTGTGTGTGAGAGAGGGTTTCACGGGGAGACTGGAAAAGTGAACAAAGAAGGCCAAATAGGGACAGAGAAACAAATAGGGACAGAAACACAGAGAGGGATAGAAAAGGACAGATGGATAGAGACAGAGGACAAAGAAAGACATAAGGGAGACTGGAACATAGGACAGAGAAGGACAAATAGGGACAGAGAGAAACGAATAAGGACAGACGGATAGAGTGAAACAGAAAGGGACAGACGGGTAGAGAGAGACAGAGAAGAACAGAGTAAGTGGGATAGAGAGGGGCAGAGAAGGACAGAGACGGACAGAGAGGAAGAAACTGAAACAGAGGGAGAGAGGAGGACATAGAGGGACATAGAGGGACACATATGTATAGAGAGAGAGACAGGGACAGATATGGACTGAGAGGGATCGAGAAGGGACAGAGGGGATAGAAAGTGATAGATGGACAGAGCAGGAGAGAGCGGGACAGAGACAGAGATGGACACAGAGAGACAGAGGAATATACAAGGTTATACAAGGAGGGACATGGTGTGAAAGAGTGTGGCCGAGCGAGCGAGCGAGAGACAGATGGACAGAAAGGGACAGAGGGGAACAGAGACAGAGACAGAAGAACAAAGGAGACAGAAATAGGTAGATATGTAGATAGAGAGGTAGGTAAATAGAGAGGTAGATAGATAGACATGTAGATAGAGGTGTAGGTAGATAGAGAGGTAGGTAGATAGAGAGGTAGGTAAATAGAGAGGTAGGTAGATAGAGAGGTAGGTAGATAGAGAGGTAGGTAGGTAGATAGAGAGGTAGGTTGATAGAAAGGTAGGTGAATAGAGATGTAGATAAATAGAGAGGTAGGTGAATAGAGAGGTGGCTTCTGCGCGTTCCCACCAGTAACTGTCAGTGGCGCCATCTGTAGGGGATCACCGCCCTGCTGGGTAACCTGTACCTTGTCGCCTGAGCACCGCTGTTTTAAATTAGCGCCAGTCTTTAAATGGGCGCCGAGGGGACAAGAGACGCCAATTAATGGGCGCCAGAGGGGCGTTAAGCCTAGCGCGCTATCTCCAACCCAGATCAAAGACACAGTCAATTATCTGTCAGTTTTTACACTGTTGACACCCTTGTACTCTACCAAGCTTTTCTCGTGTTCGAGGCTTCGGCGTTTCCTGCGTGGGAGAATGGAGATGGGGGGGGGGGGGGGTGTCCAGCGAATCCCTTTGTACATAATGGGCAGCAGTGCTTGGGAGGTGGGCGACAGTGTGGTGGTGTAGGGCGTAAGGGTGGAAGTATGGCTGTGTAGGGAGGGTGGGTGGGAGTGGGGCTGTGTAGGGAGGGTGGGTGGGAGTGGGGCTGTGTAAGGTGTATGGGTGGAAGTGGGGCTGTGTAGGGTGTATGGGTGGAAGTGTGGCTGTGTAGGGAGGGTGGGTGGGAGTGGGGCTGTGTACAGAGGGTCTGTGACTGGGTTTGATAGTGTGGCTGTGCCGCAGGGTGAGTGCTCGGCCTCCACTGCCTTCTGTTGTTGCCTGTAGTTCGGAGTGCGGAGTAGGACTGCCAGACACCATGTATGATGTACCGAGCGAACCGGGGGAGGTGGTGTGGTGGTGCGGTGGTGTGGTGTGGTGGTGTTGTGTTGGTGGTGTGGTGGTGTGGTGGTGCAGTGGTGTGGTGGTGCGGTGGTGTGGCGGTGGTGATGTTGTGCGGTGGTGTGGTGGAGTGGTGGAGGGGTGGTGTGGTGGTGTGGTGGTGTGGTGGTGGTGTGGTGGTGTGGTGGAGTGGTGGTGATGTGGTGGTGGTGTGGTGGTGTGGGTGTGGTGGAGTGGTGGTGTGGTGGTGTGGTGGTGCATTAGCCGCACTCCCCCTGTGGTTAGGGGAGTGCAGTCACGTGGGATAACTACCCTCTCACGTAATGCGATTTGTGGGGCGCGTCTCCCCAGGTGGAGGCTTGACAGTGTGGTGGTGTAGGGCGTATGGGTGGAAGTATGGCTGTGTAGGGAGGGTGAGTGGGAATGGGGCTGTGTAGGGCATATGGGTGGAAGTGTGGCTGTGTAGGGAGGGTGGGTGGAGTGTGGGCTGTGTAGGAGGGTGGATGGGAGTGTGGCTGTGTAGGGAGAGTGGGTGGGAGTGGGGCTGTGTAGGGAGGGTGGGTGGAAGTGTGGCTGTGTAGGGAGGGTGGGTGGGAGTGGGGCTGTGTAGGGAGGGTGGGTGGAAGTGTGGCTGTGTAGGGAGGGTGGGTGGGAGTGGGGCTGTGTAGGGTGTATGGGTGGAAGTGTGGCTGTGTAGGGAGGGTGGGTGGGAGTGGGGCTGTGTAGGGCGTATGGGTGGAAGTGTGGCTGTGTAGGGAGGGTGGGTGGGAGTGGGGCTGTGTACAGAGGGTCTGTGACTGTGTTTGACAGTGTGGCTGTGCCGCAGGGTGAGTGCTCGGCCTCCACTGCCTTCTGTTGTTGCCTGTAGTTAGGAGTGCGGAGTAGGAATGCCAGACACCATGTATGATGTACCGAGCGAACCGGGGGAGGTGGTGTGGTGGTGTGGTGGTGTGGTGTGGTGGTGCGGTGTGTTGGTGTTGTGTTGGAGGTGTGGTGGTGTGGTGGTGTGGCGGTGGTGATGTGGTGCGGTGGTGTGGTGGAGTGGTGGAGGGGTGGAGGGGTGGTGTGGTGGTGTGGTGGTGTGGTGGTGTGGTGGTGTGGTGGAGTGGTGGTGATGTCGTGTGGTGGGGTGGTGGTGTGGTGGTGTGGTGGTGGTGCGGTGGTGTGGGTGTGGTGGAGTGGTGGTGTGGTGGTGCATTAGCCGCACTCCCCCTGTGGTTAGGGGAGTGCAGTCACGTGGGATAACTACCCTCTCACGTAATGCGATTTGTGGGGCGCGTCTCCCCAGGTGGAGGCTTGACACCCGTAAGCAGCACACCCCCCCTCCCCTCCCACACACACACCCCACACCCCCACACTCACCCCTATCCTGTAACAGACCTCCAGGTCTGTGTTCAGCGCAGCCTGTGGTGGGTGGGGGGTGGAGGCGGGTGGCTGGATCTCTCCTCCATACACTGCAAACTGACGCAGTGTGCGCCATCTTTTCGCCGCCCTTATTCTCCATTATATTCATTAAAATATGTCATAAGTTGGGAGGGTGTGTGGCAATGTGCCTGTGTAGGGAGGGTGTGTGGCTGTGTGGGGAGGGTATGTGGCAGTGTAGGGAGGGTGTGTGGTTGTGTGGCTGTGTATGGAGGGTGTGTGGCTGTGTCAGGAGGGTGAGTGGCAGTGTAGGGAGGATGTGTGGCAGTGTGGCTGTGTAGGGAGGGTGTGTGGCTGTGTGGGGATGGTGTGTGGCAATGTAGGGGGGTGGGTGCAGTGTGGCTGTGTAGGGAGGGTGTGTGACAGTGTCGCTGTGTAGGGAGGGTGTGTAACAGTGTAGGGAGGGTGTGGGTAGTGTGGCTGTGTAGGGAGGGTATGTAACAGTGTGGCTGTGTAGGGAGGGTGTGTGGCAGTGTGGCTGTGTAGGGAGAGTATGTGACAGTGTGGCTGTGTAGGGAGGGTGTGTGGCAGTGTGGCTGGGTACATATGGTGTGTGGCTGTGTAGGAAGGGTGTGTGACAGTGTGGCTGTGTAGGGAGGGTGTGTGACAGAGTGGCTGTGTAGAGAGGGTGTGTTACAGTGTGGCTGTGTAGGGACGGTGTGGGGCAGTGTGGCTGTGTAGCGAGGGTGTGGGGCAGTGTGCCTGTGTAGTGTGTGTGTGACAGTGTGGCTGGGTAGGGAGGGTGTGTGGCAGTGTGACTGTGTAGGGAGGGTGTGTGTGACAGTGTGGCTGTGTAGGGAGGATGTGTGTGACTGTGTGACTTTGAGTGAGGGAGTGTGTGTGACTGTGTAGGGAGGGTGTGTGTGACAGTGTGGCTGTGTAGGGAGCCTGGGGTGCAGTGTGCCTGTGTAGGGTGTGTGTGACTGTGTGCCTGTGTAGGGTGTGTGTGTGAAAGTGTGGATGTGTTAGGAGGGTGTGTGTGATAGTGTGGCTGTGTAGAGAAGGTGTGTTACAGTGTGGCTGTGTAGGGACGGTGTGGGGCAGTGTGGCTGTGTAGCGAGGGTGTGGGGCAGTGTGCCTGTGTAGGGTGTGTGTGACTGTGTGCCTGTGTAGGGTGTGTATGTGAAAGTGTGGATGTGTTAGGAGGGTGTGTGTGATAATGTGGCTGTGTAGGGTGTGTGTGACTGTGTGCCTGTGTAGGGTGTGTGTGAAAGTGTGGATGTGTTAGGAGGGTGTGTGTGAGTGTCCATGCCAGTGTGGTGTGTGACAGTGCAGGGAGGGTGTGTGGCAGTGTGGCTGTGTAGATTGTATGTAACAGTGTGGCTGGGTAGAGAGGATGTGTGTGACAGTGTGGCTGTGGAGATTGTCTGTTACAGTGTGGCTGGGTAGGGAGGATATGTGTGACAGTGTGGTTGGGTAGGGGGTGGGTGTGGGACAGTGGGGCCGTGTAGAGATGGTGTGTGACAGTGTGGCTGTGTAGGGTGTGTGTGACAGTGTGGTTGTGTAGGGAGGGTGTGTGACAGTGCGAATGTGTAGGGAGGGTGTGTGTGACAGTGTGGATGTCTAGGTAGGGTGTGTGGCTCTGTAGGGAGGGTGTAGGGTGTGTGTGTGGCAGTGTGCCTGTGTAAGGAGGGTATGTGTGACAGCGTGGTTGTGTAGGGAGGGTGTGTGACGGTGTGGCTGTGTAGGGAGGGTGTGTGGCAGTGTTGCTGTGTAAAGAGGGTGTGTGTGGCAGTGTGCCTGTGTAGAGAGGGTGTGTTACAGTGTGGCTGTGTAGGGAGGGTGTGTGACGGTGTGGCTGTGTAGGGAGGGTATGTGGCAGTGTGGCTGTGTAGGGAGGGTGTGTGGCAGTGTGGCTGTGGAAGGTGTGTGTGTGGCAGTGTGCCTGTGTAGGGTGGGTGTGTGACAGGGTGGCTGTGTTGGGAGGGTGGGTGACAGTGTGGCTGTGCATGTGGGGGTGACAGTGTGACTGTTTATGGCAGGTGTCTGACAGTGTGGCTGTGTAGGGAGGGTGTATGGCAGTGTGGCGGTGTAGGGAGTGTATGTGACTGTGTGGCGGTGTAGGGAGGGTGTGTGGTTATGTAGGGAGGGTGTGTGACAGTATGTCTGTGTAGGGAGAGTATGTGACAGTGTGGCTGTGGTGCGAGGGTGTTTGACTCTGTGGCTGTGTAGGGAGGGTGTGTGGTTGTCTAGGGAAGGTGTGTGACAGTGTGGCTGTGTAGGGAGGGTGTGTGACAGTGTGGCTGTGTAGGGAGGGTGTGTGACAGTGTGGCTGTGTAGGGAGCATGTGTGACAGTGTGGCTGTGTAGGGAGGGTGTGTGACTCTGTGGCTGTGTAGGGAGGGTGTGTAGCTGTGTAGGGAGGGTGTGTGACAGTGTGGTTGTGTAGGGTGGATGTGTGACAGTGTGGCTATGTAGAGTGTTTGTGAGAGACAGTGACCTTTGAAATAATTATATTACAATTATATAAGTGAACATTTTGTGTTCATAAAACTAAAAGTCTACATTCCCCAAAGTGATACTTTTGTTCGGACTTTAATGTAAGCTAACTAACTCTCATGTGTAAGCATTTCCTTAAATCAATATTATCGCGTGACAATAACGCTTTATATTTATTCATTAATCAGTTGTGGTGTGCAGGTATTGCAGGTATTGCAGGTATTGCAGGTATAGCAATCACCCCTGCCCTGCAGAGTTGTAAACCACTGCCTTGTGGTACAGGTTCTTGACAGAACCGAAGGCTAAGAGAGCAAACCCTAAACAGAAAACCATGTCACTGTGGCAGCATTAAGGGCGGTTGATGTATGGAACTCCCAACATCTGCCGACCAGCCACTGCAGGGACAAATGGTTTTGCGCCTGTCTTGACATGTTCTTGCCGGTGGGAAACCTCTATTTGCTCCCCGAGAGAGTGCCGCTGGTAACTTGCAAAAGCCAGCAGCACTTCAACACTTTTGCAGGCAGCTTTCATGAAATGTAAGAGAGACATTAAGACCGACTCATGGACGCAACTCTCACAGCAGAGAGCTAAATTGAGAGCGGCAGTCAAGTAATGAAAGCAGTCTTTGTCGCATCGTGACTGACACCATGATGATGATGATGATGATGATGAATCAGTTGTGGTATTTCACTCGGCTGACATATTAGTTCATCGTGGATTTTTCTTTTCTCTTTTTGCGCAGGTAAAAATTTATCGATTATATGGTGATTGGTCTGCCTTTTGATTGATGTCGCCATTCTGGGAATGTTACTTGCTTGCACTTACATGCATAGTGGCCCTATTAAAGCCGGCCTCCGTGCTGCCACCTGGAGGGATGCAACCCGCGGTAGAAGGGCGCCACCTACCGGGTGTGTGTGGGTGTAGGGTGAGTGGGTGTGTGTGGGTGCGGGTGTGAGTGTGTGTGGGTATGGGTGTTTGTGCGTGGATGGGTGTGTGTGAGAATGTGTGTGGGTGTGGATGTGAGTGTGTAAGTATGGGGATGTTGAGTGCATGTGTGTGGGTATGTGGGTGTGCGGGTGCGTGCGGGTGGGTGTGGGTGCGGGCGAGTGTGTGTGTGAGGGTGTGTGTGAGAGTGGATGTGTGTGTCTATGTGTGTGTATTTGGGTGTGAGGGTGTGTGTGTGAGTGGATGTGTGTGTCGATGTGTGTGTGTTTGGGTGCGAGGGTGTGTGTGTGAGTGGATGTGTGTGTGTCTGTGTGTGTGTTTGGGTGTGAGGGTGTGTGTGTGAGTGTCTGTGTGTGTGTTTGGGTGCGAGGGTGTGTCTGTGAGTGGATGTGTGTGTATGTGTGTGTGTTTGGGTGTGAGGGTGTGTGTGTGAGTGTCTGTGTGTGTGTTTGGATGTGGATGTTTGTGCTCGGGTGTGTGAGTGTGTTGGTTGTTAGTTTTACCTCCTTGCAAGAGCTAAGGTCATATCAGGACGGCTACCGACTTGCAACAGTCCGGGTGCCCCGTGAGGTCCCACCCGGGAGCCCCGTGAGGTCCCACCTGACACAGCCCCTACACCGGGAGCCCCGTGAGGTCCCACCCGGGAGCCCCGTGAGGTCCCACCGGATGCAGCCCCTACACCAGGAGCCCCGTGCGGTCCTGGACACACCGATGTGACTGGCCTCGACCCCTGCACCCACAACGCCGGTTCCCGCTTCGATCACCAACGGAGTGGGTGCTGGGACCGCGGATACAGCCACACCCACCCACATCACCCCGGTCCAAGAGCCACTGGCTCTGGACCACCCACCCTGCGACGGGAGCCCGGAAGGCCAATGCGCCGCCCATGGCCCTGCTGCCAATGACACCGGATCCCGCTTCGATCTCCGGTCGAGGTACAGGACCGTGGGCCCAAGAACATATTGCCACTGCCGGGCCACCGCCACACCACAGCACAAGTCACTGCGCAAAGCACGGCGCCGTTTAGTAATGCTGCAGTCCTGCAGCCAGTGACCGCTAGGTCACAAACCCCCCAATAAGTAAGCAACAGTGTGCACTCATGGCAACTTCATAGTGCTGGCTCACTGGGAGACCAGGCCAGCAGCACCATGACCTGATATCCCACTCAGTCACAATCCTGACACTGACCTAACCAGTCCTGGCCCAAATCCTAGCGCCAGACTAGGAAGTGACAAGTATCAATTTTTACTCGACCAGGAATCAAACTCCCAACCTTCCCCATGGGAAGCCTGCGCTCTACCGACGCAGCCATCGCGTCCGGTGTGTACATAATGTGACTGCTTTGGTGCGGTTACGCCGTTGAAACAGTTCCAAGTTCAAACAGTGCACACTATTTCGCAGCACACCGGACGTGGTGACCTAATCGGTAGAGCGCAGGCTTCACATGCAAAAGGTTCCCGGTCGAGTCAAACTAATGACTTACAAAATTGGCACTTGTCGCTTCCTAGCCTGGTGCTCGGCATTAATAGGATAGGGAAAGGACTGGTTGGCTCAGTGTCAGGATAATGTGACTGAGGGGGATATTGGGTCACCGTGCTGGCAACCTGGTCTCCCAGTGGGATATCGGGTCATGGTGCCAGTGGCCTGATTTCCCAGTGGGGCAGCACTATAAAGTCACCATAAGCGCGCACTGTTACAAGTCTGTACCCATCCTGATATGACCTTAGCTGTTGCCAAGACGTAAAACTTCATAAGCTTGATTGATTGATTGATTGGTGTTTGCTTTACGCCATGTCGGCAGCATAGGCCATATTCAGGGCGAGAAATGTTTGTTTTTTGTTCAAACCATCGCTTTTACATGTAAAATAGACAATAGACACTCATTAAATTAGAAAGCTCACAATCATATATTTGTGGTCAAGGGAAACAAATTCCCATAGAAAAAGAAAAGTTGTATTAATAATTGATAGAATCTATTTAGTAAACTATATGAGGTGGTACAGTCCAGCTGCCTTCAAAAAGGCTAAAATGTTTTCCTGTTTTACCTTAGTAAAAAGGTCATGCATACTGTCTGCAGTTTAGAACTGTTGGCGCGGGCCAAACAATCAACGCAACTTAGGAAAATGTGTTTGAGTGTCAGCGGGGACTGACACCCAATAGATTCAGGGGGAGGTTCCCCCTTGAGCAGAAAAGCATGTGTAAGCCACGAGTGGCCAATACGGCAGCGGCTAAGGACCACTTGGTCCCGCCGACCTCCCGCTATTAGCCGACCTATAGCTAAGTCATATCTTTATTGTGTCCTTTCGACTTTGATACAGCAGTGCCGTGTGCGCGAATGAATGGCAATAGTGTCATATGAAGACAGTAGATCACATCTCCATAGCGACTAACACAACTGAGTAGGCCATACATGTGTAATCAACAGTTTGACTCACTCCACTCAGCCACTTTGACAATTAGTACACATGTATATATACGTATGTCAAATACTTCAATTGTCACACCTGCATTTGATACCTTGTTTGTGGTGTGGTGTCAAACCTATGCTATATCCATAAGCAGACTTGGCCAAGGCGCAGTTGTCCTATTCGTCAGTCCTTTGTCATTTGAAGAGTTCAAGCGCAAAAACCAACAAACGCCATCCGGCCCGAAATGAAACCGTGACTAATATGTTTGAGCCTTCATCCGATAGTCAAATCCGTGTCTTTGCAGAAGCTGCCACATCACCTATATAAAGGACCGGGCGCGGTAGAGCACAGGCCTCGCGTGCGGAAGATCGGGCGTTCGCGAGTTTTGTTCCCGGTCGAGTCAAACCAATGACATAACAATTTATACCTATCACTTCCTAGCCTGGTGCTTGGCATTATTAGGATAGGGTAAGGGCTGGTTAGCTCGGTGTCAGGATAATGTGACTGAGTGGGATATCGGGTCATGGTGCCGGCGGCCTGATTTCCCAGTGGGGCAGCACAATAAAATCGCCATGCGTGCATACTGTCACAAGTCGGTACCTGTCCTGATATGACCTTAGATGTTGCTATGACGTAAAACAACAACAAACAAAACAAAACCTATATAATGTCCGACTCAATATGAAATTGATCGGCTTTAACTGGAAAGTACAACAATAAAGTGTATTTTATAGAAAAGAATTAAAATATATTTGTCAGGTTTTGCGCCCGAACCCTTCATTTGTCACATTGGATTTGCTTTGCATTATCAATTGGTGGGCGAGATCAGATATCCACCCGATGAAATGACTTATAAATTTATACTTGTCGCTTCCGAGCCAGGCGCTCGGCATTATTGGGATGGGCAAGGACTGTTTGGCGCAGTGTCAGGATAATGTGACTGAGTGGGATATCAGGTCATGGTGCTGGTGACCTGGTCTCCCAGTGGGGCAGCACTGGTATTCTCTGTGGCGGAGTGGTTAGAGTGTCTGACTTTTTTCAAGGTCAGACTCCTAATCTGAAGGTCAGGGCTTCGATTCCCGGTGCCCTCCCCACCTCTGCCAATTTGGATTTCTTCCGCTGTATATAACTTCCAGCGTCATCAAAGGCGAGTTGCTCTCATACCATGTCTATGTGGTGTGGGAGGTTAACAGTCCCTTGGGTCGGTAAAAGTGTAGGCTCGGGCTTTCTGTCGACAAACTGTCTAATGGTGAAAACAAGTCTATTCAGACTTATCCATGATAAGCAGTATAAATCTTCAAGAAAAAAAAACTTTAAAAAAACTACAACGTCACAATAAGTGCACACTGTCACAATTCGATACCCTTCCTGATTTGACCTTAGATGCTGCTAGGATGTAAAACTTCAACAACCACCCATCCAAAGCATGTTGCTAAACACCACCTCATACATTCAAACACTATGCCATTATGTGAACAGCGCATCATTGCGTGACGCGAGTAATTGCGTACATCCTGCCTCAACAGTGCATTATCGCCAAATTAAATATTAACACCCAGCTGTCAAGTCCTCAATGGTCCCAACATTGGTTCAACATCGGGATCAAGCATGAGGTATCCTTTGTATTATAGCACGATATGTTCAACTGGATTAACACAGTATTTTATTCTAGTTTTCCCTATATAGTAAAACCTCTCTAAATCGACCGACCATGGGACCGACTTTAAGTGGACCATTTAGGGAGGTGGTCGGTTTAGAGTTATAATATCCTCACAATGGTATTGTTGGGACCCAAATAAAGCGATCGATATAGGGGAGTGGTCGATCTGTGGAGGGGTCGGTCTAGAGAGGTTTTACTGTATTATGTTGGCTGCACAGTCTGATGAAAACATTTAATTTTCAAAACCAAAACAATTATCTAGATTTGATTCTACATATCTAACTTAGATACTGGTGCACTTATTAAGCAATTGTCGCCACATAGAAGGGAATGCTGAGGTAATTTAATGGAACCTATTACTGTATAAGCCTGTCGTATCAGAGTTTTGGCGCGCTTGGCAAAATTAATTTGGCATGTTTGCACTTCAAATATCTAAAAAGTTAGCCAGTTAAAATAAAAGTTACTTCAAATTAAAGTAAAGTAGATTATAACAATCAATTTAATATATTTATCACAGAAAAATGACAGAAACTCAAAACCACCGGACTATGCAACTTCAATGAGAAAAGTCCAAGTCGATGGACAACTTTGAATTCATGTGGTCTACATCATCATCATCATCATCATCAACATCATCATGCTGTCGGTCGCGATGCGACAAAGACTGCTTTCATTACTTGACTGCCGCTCTCCATTTAGCTCTCTGCTGTGAGAGTGTTATCCATGAGTCGGTCTTCTCTCAGCTTCAGGTTTCTCTTGATGGTATCCTCGAACCGGAGATGAGGGCACCCGTTGTGTTCCTCCTAGCTGATTTTCCGCTGTCAACGGAAGATGAGGCTCGAGCAGCGCGGTCCTTGGTAACCCGGGCGACGACCGAGCCGGTATGGTGTGGTCTACATATAACTTCAATAATCTGACCTTCCCGAGGAAAGCAATCAAATGTAAAACTAAGTCTGTTCACTTAACAAAAAACAATTTGTAGGTAGTGACGTAGGCTTTGTTTTTTGCTTAAAGACCCTCAGCACAAAAAGTAAACATCGGCTATCAAGGGGGGGGGGGGGGGCAGTGTGACGTATGCAAACAGACTTCCCGATTGGGTTAGGCGAAATTAATTGACCCTTCCAATTGGAGATTTAAAATTTTAAATAACTCCATGAAATTTCCATATGTATAAGTGGCATTGTTTAAAAAAATGGCTTAGAAACAAGGGTGAGGGCTTTTAGGATCTGTTAATGTTCGCAGGTTGTTTCGAGTGACCGATCCAATCCATGGAACAGTCTCCCAGACCAAGTGGTTGAAGCACCAATAGTAGAAGCATTTGAGAGAAGGCTGGATAGACATTGGGAGGACACCCACAATTACATGACTTCGGGGCTCCGTCGTCCTCCATATCTGTGCAAAAACTAGTTGTTTTTTACCATAACGAGCTGGCATTAGAGGCCCAATAGGGCCTAGATCAGCCAGAATAGGATCTGTAAGTTAATCTGAAAGTTAATACACAACCTTGGGATACTCCTAGAGTCCTTTCTAGTATCAATGATATATCATACCTGTACCTATTATATTAATTTGTTAGCGTTCTTTCATGTACATCCAATTATTTAGTTGACACCAAGAACTGCTTTGGTAATCTGTTTAAGATAATGTAGCAGGGTTGACTATGTCGCAGCAATAAGAGCAACTAATAAAGATTTACCCTTACTCCTCGTAATTGCCCTTACCCAGCGATATAGACAAGCGACGTGCCCCACCCTGTCACGTGTCAGTGACAGAGTGGTAGCCATGGAAACAGACTCTCCCTGGAGACTTCTTCAGACTCGTCGAAGGGTTGTCTTTCCAATTAAACCGAAGAACCTTGTGTGTATTTTTTGTCCACTTTCCGAAAAAGTACTGACATCAAACGAGATGGAAATTACTTACTAAATAAACCAGGAGTTGCTTTTAGCCGTAATTATTATAAAAAAAAAATGTTGAGGCTGTATTTTTACTGTCCATAGCATATAAGCCTGGGTATTCAGGCTTATTTTCAATGCTGGCCAGCTGTAGTGTTGGTGTTATCTTATCACACAGTAGCTGCTGATAAGGTCTTTGATTGCCTGCATTTCAGTAGCAGATAGATAGTTGGTTGGTCTAGTTAGTAGACTATGTTAATTCTTTGGGGATTTTCTTAGCATATATGTGTCTTATATTTTCTACTCTTACTACTAGACTAGCCTACTCCTATTTACATATCATAGGCTTGTACATAGCTGTCTGGTGTGCTATCTGGCTACTTTTGGCATGGTTACCTTCCATTGGGCGTCCTGCTGATGGGCCATGACATATCACATGCCCCTTTGAAGTGCAGCTTAGTAGGGGTTTCCTAGCCTTATTTTGCATAGATATTTTTTGTATGATTTTAGGTCAGGAATGTGTTGTTCCTTTACTGTTTGGGCATTCCACACCTTGGCAGCCATTTCCAGCGTGCTTCTCTCATGATCTTTTATTTGGCTTCTGGTCTGCTTTAGTAGTGGCGCATTATTTGCTGTAGTAGCCCTTTGTGGTTTTGTTAGGAGTTTATTGTTTTGACTATAGCTGTATGCTAATGTTTTCAGATGAATTATTCTCCTATTTTCTAGCAATTTTACTTTGGTTCTTTTGCGTATGTCATAGGTGGGGTGCAGCTTGTCTACTCTGAGGCAGTTTTTCAGGGCTCTGTTCTGTAGTGTTTGCAGTTTTTTTAGAAGTTCTTTTTTCGCACCCATGTAGTTTACTACGAGATTAGATTAGTGGTCAATTAAAGTTCACAGATTGTTTGAAATTTAAATATGCCATAAGCACATATCAGCATACCATATCCGAATTCTCAGCAAAGAATTTCGAGTTATTTTAAGTAAATACTAGTTTAAGTGTGAAACTACATCTTCTTTAATGACCAGACGGGATGGCCAAATGAGTTGAGCATCCGTCTCCGGTTTTGGGAGAGCGGGGGATCCAAACCCATGGGTTCATGCGTTTTAACCCTGGTCGAGTTAAAAAAATAACTTAAAAGTTGATACTTGTCACTTTCTAGCCAGGTGCCCAGCATTATTAGGATAGGGCAAAGACTGGTTGCATCAGTGTCAGGATAATGTGACTGAGTGGGATATCGGGTCATCATGCTGGTGGGCCTGGTCTCCCAGTGGGGCAGCACTACAAAGTCGCCATGAGTGCCCACTGCCACAAGTCGGTACCCGTCCTGATATGACCATACATGTTGCTAGGACGTAAAGCAACAGCAAACAAAATCTTCTTTATTGTTCATTTTGGTTTGTTCAAATTTAATTTGCTTGTTTCCTCTTGGCCCGATTTGATTACATTTTCCAAGAATTCTTTTTGAGCTATGCATCTAAGCATTACAATATTTACCTTGATTTTTGGCATCATTAAAATATTTTAAAACTTTTGAAGTTAATTGAGATCTCCCCCCCCACCAGACACACACGAGCACAACCAAATCAACTGTTTGTTCAGATTACTTCTCAAACATTAAACTTATTCAAAACAATCTCCACTTCGCATTGCTAATTAATCATGACAAATCCTCCATTGGTAACCAGACAATCTTCCCAACAGGGAGCTTGATCGGTTGTTGGAGTTCTACGTCCTGGCAACATCTAAGGCCATATCAGGATGCGTACCGACCTGTGACAGTGCGCACTCCTGGCAACTTTATAGTAAAGCCCAACTGGGAGAAAAGGCCACCAGCACCATGACCTGATATCCCACTCAGTCACATTATCCTGACACTGAGCCAACAAGTCCTTGCCCTATCCCAATAATGCCGAGTGCCTGGCTAGGAAGTGACAAGTATACAATTTTTAAGTCATTGCTTTGACTCGACCATGGTTCGAACTTATTGACATCGAATCCCATGAGCTACCAAAGCGGGAGACGGAGGCTCAACTCATTCGGGAACCAGCATAGAGGAGATGTATAACAACCCAGACTCAGAGCTCACGGTTGTCCTTTCGCCTATGCTCCAATCCCATCTGGTAGAAATTCTACCCATCTTACTTCACCTTACCTTTTTTCTTTATCGAGTTCTGCGGATTGAATGTTCCCATGGTTTCGCCCTGCGCTCACGCGTCCCAGCCCCTAAGCCCGGTAGAGGGCGTCGTAGACTGTCGTCGTGGGAGCCCCCGGAAACCGCTGGCTGTCACCAGGCCGACCCGCGCTCAGGGGGGCGAGGAAGTCAGTGCTTGGCCGGCTGTCCGTCCCACCACACCCAGCTCGGCCACCACCACTCACACCGGATACGCACTCCTCCATAGTCTCCAGCTTTGGGTAGCACCAGCACCACCAGCAACCAGCCATCCCTCACCCTGCGCGCGACTATGTACCTATATAAATGTGGGTGTGTGTGGGTGGGTGGGCAAAGGGCGGGTGAGTACACACTGCAGTAGACCGATGAAGAGGAGGAGATGGCGGTTGGAGGAGGCGCGAGCGGGGAGATTAGTAGATGTTCTTCCTGCACACCTATCAGTAAAACGGTGGCAGGGGATGACGCTTACTAGAGGCGACAGTGACGTAATACCGCCAGACTAAGCCAACTAACCATGCCCGGCCATTTGTAGGACCCGCAGCGGGAGTGGGAGGTATATACCTACTAGTGGGAGCATCCCCAGAAGGAGCGAGAAGGGGGGGGGGGCAGGCTGGGGGTGGGAGTGGCTCGGTAACCAGCAGGGCAAGCAAGAAGCTGAATAGTTGGACTTGAGCAATTCGTGCACGGCGCTGCCGCTAGTGGGCGCTGCGGCTGCTGTAGCTGTGGCCGGTGATATTAACGACGTTCACCGCGGCCCACCAACCACCACCACCTATACTACTCCTCCCTGCAGCGCTGATGATACCCTTATCTCCACGAAGCACCCTCTCACTCTGACACTGACAGCTCTCCTCTGAGCGGTGTCGGTCTCGATGTCGGTGTCGCCGGGCGGCCGGGCGGGCTGGGCGGGGTGTCCCGGGGTGCCGGGGGCGCGTGCATGCGGGCGGATAGTGGCTGACAGACGGTATACAAGTCCGGGTGACGGCGCGCCGAACGCTGTGGCCGGGCGCGGCGCGGCGCGGGCTGTCATTGCTCGCTTCTCAGGACCACACCGGACTCAGCCGGCAGCTGCTGGAGCAGAGCAGAGCAGGGCAGGGCAGGGCAGGGCCGGGTGGCGATGGCGGCGGCTGCTGCTCCACGGTCGGTCAACTTGGTGATGCCGCGTGCTACTCCTTCCCCCTCCTTCCCACCAGCCGGTGGCCGGTGTTGAGGCGATAGATCTCAAGCCGAAGCACTGTTGCACAGTGCAGCAGTTATAAGTGGTAGGCGGACCCGCGTAGTGCGTACAGGGCTGGCTGGTTGGGTTGTTGGTTGGTGCCTCCTCCTCCACCTTCCCCTCCTCCACGGTGCTCCGCGTGCTCCGGTAGGTGGGTGCTGCAGCCAACCTCCCGCGGTCTCCCTTAGCCTCTCATCGCCACTGCCGCCACCAGGGGGCAGCAGGCGCCTGCCAACCCGACCATTCCGACGGCCGTTACAGGTAGTGCCAATATCCGAGGTTGGGTGGACGGGTGGTGGAGTGGTGGCACCGGGCCCCTACTGGGGTCTGTAACCCTGGTATGTATATATATATATATAAAAGGGTCCGAAGGAGAGTACCACACGCACAGCAAATGACTGATACTGGCAGAGGAAGCCTGCACTCCTCTCCTCTCTTTTCCTCCTGGGTTCCTTCCTCCTGCCCGTGGTAACCGAGTCGGTGCGAGTTAGACCGCCTTCCTGCCCGCCGTCCCTACCTCCCACACAGCGTCCCTCCCGTCCTCCTGCATCCGTCTGTCACTTCCTCCAGCTGCTGGTGCTGCTGGCTCCTGGCATCTCTCCCTGTCCTCCTGGTGCCACTCACCTATCGCCACCACCTCCTCCTCCAGTAGCTTACTCCCCCCCTCCCTCCTCGTCTCTGCCTCCCTCCAGCACCCACTCCTTCTGGGGATGCTCCTACCGGTAGGTATATACCTATCACTCCTCCCGCAGGTCCCCCATTTGCCGGTCATGGTTAGTGGGCAGAGTCCGGTGGCATTACGTCACTGTCACCTCCAGTAAGCTTTTATCCCCCGCCCTCCCCGCCCCCGTTTTACTGGTAGTTGTGTAGGAAGAACATGTACATCTCCAGTGGGTGGTGAACATATCCCTGCAGTCGCCGCGGTGTTTATCTTAGACTCACCTTCTCCAGCCTTCTCTGAGCTCGCCGCCACTCAGGCTGCCAGCAGGCATCCCTCAGCTCGGTCCGTCTGCAATGGATGCCCACTATGGAGAGTGGGAACTCCTCCATGGTGCCTCCCTAGTGCCTCCCTGGTGCCTCCCTAGTGCCTCCGTGGTGCCTCCCTGGTGCCTCCCTCATCTCTCCCTGGTGCCTCCCTAATGCCTCCTTCATGTCTCCCTGGTGCCTTCCTGATGCCTCAATGCCTCCTTCATGCCTCCTTGGTGCCTCCCTGGTGCCTCCTTCATGTCTCCCTGGTGCCTCCCTGGTGTCTCCCTGGTGCCTCCATCATGTACCCCTGGTGCCTCCCTGGGGCCTCCCTGGTGTTTCCCTGGTGCCTCCCTAGTGCCTCCCTCATGCCTCACTGGTTCCTCCCTGGAAGCGACAAGTATCAATCTTTAAGTCATATCATTGGTTTAACTCGACCAGAGTTCGAACCCGTTGGTTCGAATCCCACGATCTACCAAAACGGGAGACGGACGCTCAACTCCTTCGGTCATCCCGTCTGGTCAGTCGTGCCTCTCCAACACATTACAGCTTCCATAAAACCTAGCAAACCTGAACAGACCCAGACAAACTATCCCCTTAGTGGTAACATCCCACCTCCTCCGCAGGAAACCCCCCCCCCCCCCCAACCCCCAGCACCACCCCCACCCCACCCTCTCTCCTGCAACATGTTAAATTTGTACACAACTACGTTGGCTTTACTTGACTGAAAATGGCATACATCCTGATATGACATTAGATGTTGTTAGGACGAAAAATAACAAAAATCAAACAAACCAAGCAGAGCACTCTTTTAGTTGATTTAAAACTGTGCCTGTGCTTGGAGATCTCTCTGCAAGAATACACTTTAGATGTCCACGAGAGTGGCTGGTCTACTCCGGAATGCCCGTCTCGGTGTAAAATTCTCCGATTCTAGAGCGGCTGTCACACATCAGCGGATTGAGCAACGGACAGAATTGTCTAGTCCGGTGGTGATAAGTATCAAAATGTATTCAAATGTGTCAAAGTGTTGCAACATCGAGTCTATGAACGGACATGAAACGGACATGAAATGGACAGCCAACGGACGAAACAAACTCAAACCAGACAAGAACCATAGATGTCAATCCAGCGGCATCCGTTCCTAGTTTTGTGCATGTTCAAAACTTGAACGGACACAAACCGGACTTTGTTCGGTTTCTGCCCGTTTCACCCAGTCCGGTGATGTGTGACAGCCGCTTTTGGCAAAGTACAAGAAAGGGTTATGGAAACCACAGGGACACAGCAGGCAGAGGGTTATCACAGACAGATAAGGATATCCCCAGCAAGCACACAGGCCATGGTACACAGGTGGGGTTGATGATTGGGGGCTGTCTCTCTGACAAAATGTTTGCGCTATCTCTCCCCCCACTGTGTTTGTGCTGTCAATCACCCACATGTGGAGCTTTACTACCAATAGGACAGCCAGCCAATCAGGACAGACTCTGCAAGCAGACATTGTGGTAATAGTATATATTTCCATATATATTAAAGACTAGGTAACCAGATCTTGATCTAACATAGATAGTAAAAATAAAATGGTATCAGTGGAGCTTGGTTAGTAATAAATAATAAAATAAAATATAATAATATAATAATTCAATGATCAGCCGGGTCGAAGCCGTAAATTCAAGAATGTAAGTCAATGAGATACCTTGCATATAAATAATAAAGTAGAAAGGTCGGAAGGTGGAGTAGAATAATAAATAATAATAAATAAATTGAAATAGTAATCTGAAAGATTATTATAGAATAAAATAATAAATAAATATCAAGTCGATCTCCCGTTTGAAATGGTTCCTTAACTCGACACACACACACGAGATCAGGATCTAAACAATTATTATAGAATAAATAATAAAAAAATAAATAGTAATAAATATCAGTGTCGATCTTTCGTCGTGTCGAGCCAGGAACTTCGAATCGCTGCAGTTAATCTACACACACGAAGGCACTCGACTTGTCCTTGCTTAAATAAGATCGACACTCAGGTTGCAAATGCGTAGAAATGCGTTTCCGCTCACTACACTCGACTCCAACCTATCGTCCTCCCGTAATCGGTTTTCCTTCCTTATGCAGCATTAAATCGACCCACAGGTACAGTAGAGTGTGTCGATCGAAAAGACATTATGGAAAAAATAGAAAGTTTAGCTCACGATACTGGGCATAACGTCGTCCGTTGGCACAGGTATGACACAGGTAACAGGTAGACTGTGTTTGTTTTGTTTGTTGACCGTAGGGAGGCCTATAGCGACTGGCTGAAGGGAGGCTATAGCCCAAGGCATATATGTAGGCACCCGGCGGCGGGGAGGTGAACTAAGCTAGTTCCGACCCACGACGCCGGGGGAAGCACCGTGCGTATTCGCTTACATCTGCATATACGTTGTATATACGTAGGTATATATTTCCAAACTAGTGCTTATAAAACAGACCCGACGGGATGACCGAATGACTTAGAGCGTCCGTCTCCCGTGCTGGTAGATCGTGGGGTCGTGGGTTCGAACCCTGGTCGAGTCAAACCAATGACTTAAAAATTGATACTTGTTGCTTCCTAGCCAGGCGCTCAGCATTATTAGGACAGGGCAAGGACTGGTGTGCTCAGTGTCAGGATAATGTGACTGAGTGGGATACCAGGTCATGGTGCTCGAGGCCTGGTTTCCCAGTGGGACAGCACTATTAAGTTGCCATGAGTGTGCACTGTCACAAGTAGGTATCCATCCTGGGGCCGTATGTACGAATCGGTGTTAGGGCCTTAACTGCGGTTTGGCTAGCTCCACGCGGCTAAATGTGAGAAATCGGTATGCACGAATCGGTGCCAGCGGTAACCGCCGACCGTAACTTCGGCTAAGCTACCCCAGTTTCAAATCAGGTTTAACTGCTAGCCGGGGTGGTTAGTGTGCGTGTATGGATGTCAATCTATTCAATGCTATCATATTTAACAGAGTTACATAGTCAAATAGTGAAATTTTATTAAATTAACCCTAAAATCGAAGCGAGATTAACGCTGCTGCCGCAAAGGCGGCGATATTGATGGTTATATTTTCGAATCGACGAGCGTGCGCTAAACAAATCGCCGCTGCCGCCAGTATGGAAAGCGACGTCGATGCGGCGGCGGCGGTGGTTTGTTTACTTTGCATTCGTCGATTCGAGGATATAAATGTTGATATCGCCGCCAATGCGGCGGTAGCCTTGATAGCGCTTCGAATTTGGGGTTGGATTGATGAAATTTCACTTATTGCGTATGTGATTCTGTTAAATATGATGGCATTTAATATATTTGAGCCTAATATATGGCTACAAACACAGAGGGAATTCCCAAATCTATAAATAAACTCACGGTTAGCTATCCGCAGGGGCTAGAACATTGGTGCATACCGATTCACACATTTCTCAAACCCCCCGCTACCCTGAGGTAGCTATCCGCGGCTAGTGCCTTAACTCCGGCTAAGCCTAACCCCGATTGGTGCATACGGGCCCAGATATGACCTTAGATGTTGCCAGTACGTAAAACAACACACAAACAAACAAACAGCATATAAAAGGATTCTCTACCCAGATGCTGTGTTGTCAGGTATGTGTGTTGTGTTCGGCTAGACTGTCGCTATCATTCATAAAGCGGGGTCATAACCATACATCTTCTACATTCATGAGAATAACCATAACTAACATGTAACTGGGACCAAGTAAGGTTATCTGCGGCATTCTGATGGGGTTTTTACTCATCATCATGCTGTCGGTTCATTACTTGACTGCCGCTCTCCATTTAGCTCTCTGCTGTGAGAGTGATATCCATGAGTCGGTCTTAATGTCTCTCAGCTTGAGGTTTCTCTTGAGGTTTCATGAAAGCTGCCTGCAAAAGTGTTGAAGTGCTGCTGCCTTTTGCAAGTTACCAGCGGCACTCTCTCGGGGAGCAAATAGAGGTCTCACACCAGTAAGAACATGTCCAGACAGGCGCAAAACTATTTGTCCCTGCAGTGGCTGGTTGGGAGACGTTGGGAGTTCCATACGTTAACTGCCCTTGATGCTGCCACAGTGACATGGCTTTCTGTTCAGGGTTTGCTCTCTTAGCCTTTGGTTCGTCAAGAACCTGTACCACAAGGCAGTGATTTAGAACTCTGCAGGGCAGGGGCGTCAAACTCCCTGAGCTATTGCAATACCTGCATACCCCTGTTACTAAAACACATCAATGGCGGTAAATTAATATTATTACCAAACTTCATATCGGGACGACCGGAAGCCAGAGCCGTGTCAAGTGGACGCTGAGTGACTATGATGGTGGGGGGGGGGGGGGATGGGGGAATGGGGGGATGCTTTCAGGAGTGCCACTTGAACATGACACTTTGAATTCATACAAGATGATTGCTTGGTTGTTGGAGTTTTACGTCGTGAAAACATCTAAGGTCATATCAGAACGGCCACCGACTTGTGACAGTATGCACTCATGGCGACTTAATAGTGCTGCCCCACCTGGAAATGAGGGCGCCAGTACCATGACCCGATATCCCACTCAGTCACATTATCCTGACACTGAGGTGACCAGTCCGTGCACTATCCTTATTAATGCTGAGCACCAGGCTAGGAAGCGACGAGTATCAATTTTATAAGTCATTGATTTGACTCGACCAGGAACCGCTCTACCGATTCGGCCACCGTGCTCGGTAGGGGACGTTGAGTGACTATGATGATGGGAGGGGGGTGGGGGTGGGGGTGGGGGTGGGGGGTGCTTTCAGCCACTTGAACATTACACATTGAATTCACTCAAGAACAGCGAGCGCTACCTCTAATACACACAGGAGGCCTCGTCTAATGGTGGTCGCTATCTTTGTTTGTTTCCTTCACTATGAATCAAAATGAAAGTCACATGTGTTCATTAATAATTGACAGAGTCAAACTACACGCTATATTCACCGAACGCGGTGACCTAATCGGTAGAGCGCAGGCTTCCCACGCGGAAGGTCGGGAGTTCGAATCTCGGCCGAGTCAAACCAATGACTTAGAACGAATACTTCTCACTGCCTAGCCTAGCGATCGGCATTATTAGGATAGGGCAACGAATAGTTAGCTCAGGGTCAGGATAATGTGACTGAGTGGGATATTGAGTCATGATGCTGGCGACCTGGTATCCCAGTGGGTGGGGCAGCACTATAAAAGTCGCCATGAGTGCACAGTGTCACCAATCAAGGCCCGTCCTGATGTGACATTAGATGTTGCTAGGACGTAAAACCCCAACAAACAAACAAACAAAGCGTGTTGTGTTTATTATGTAGGAAATGTAGTTGTTAGTAGTATGTAGAGTTGGCGAATCGGAGTGGGGTACATTATACATTATACATTTATACAAAAAAATCCTCCGAGCTAGTGGAGAGCGAAGCCCCGCGCAGGAGGCAGAGAGATGCATGCTGGCACCCCCCCCCCCCACCCCCACCCCAGGGAGGGGGGGGGGGAGGGAATGCAATAACGGGTTTATTACTATCCATATATATTGTGTATATATATATATATTCTATATATAGATCTTGTAGCATAGCTTATATATACGCTATTATATATATATATATATATATATATGTACGCTAACAGGCTTGTTCTAACCCAAGCGGGCAATAGTACATCGCCAACTTCCAACACCAGGGGGGGGGGGGGGGCTCTGCGGCCTCCCTACACCAGCATATCCTAGATATACGCGTGTAATCATATATATATATATATATATATATATATATATGTACGCTAACAGGCTGAGGGCAAGCAGGCTCCCTTATTTGGTGCGACTGGGGTGTGAGAATTTGGTAATCTTCAATCGGGACTCTCCAGTAAAGTAGCCTTGTTTAAATTCCATCATCATCATCATCATCATCATCATGCTGTCGGTCTCGATGCGACAAAGACTGCTTTCATTACTTGACTGCCGCTCTCCCATTTCATGAAAGCTGCCTGCAAAAGTGTTGAAATGCTGCTGGCTTTTACAAGTTACCAGCGGCACTCTCTCGGGGAGCAAATAGAGGTTTCACACTGGCAAGAACATGTCCAGACAGGCGCAAAACTATTTGTCCCTGCAGTGGCTGGTCGGGAGATGTTGGGAGTTCCATACATCAACTGCCCTTGATGCTGCCACAGTGACATGGGTTTCTGTTCAGGGTTTGCTCCCTTAGCCTTCGGTTCTGTCAAGAACCTGTACCACAAGGCAGTGGTTTACAACTCTGCAGGGCAGGGGCGTCAAACTCCCTGAGGTATTGCAATAACTGCATACTATAACTGTCACTTACAAATCATGCTTAACTTCCATATGCATTTATAAAGCGTGCAATGGCACTGTGCTATATACATATTTCATGACATAGTACGAGTCGATGTGGGGGGAATACCCCTTCCCAAATCTAGTAAGATTCTTTGACATATTTCCCCCCCCCCCCTCCCACAAAAAAACCTAGTACATTTCTAAATACCACGGAATGGTTATTGTTTTGCTAAATTGCTGTGTATTTCATACTAACTGGGCTACAGTATTACCGAGTTTCGTTGACAATTAATTAAATTAAACCCATTGATGACAATTCACAGAGACATGGATCAAGATGAATCTTGGACAAATATCTTCTTTATTCAGAGGATGAAGGAATTATGACACAAGGCTAAGATGAACATGATGTATACCACTGATGATCATTCAGTTACTTTTGGAAATAATGTTGCATGAATCCCAGCCGCGTCAAACTAATGACTTACCAAATTGAATCTTGTCGATTCCTAGCCTGGGGCTCAGCATTGATAGGATAGGGCAAGGACTGGTTAGCACAGTGTCAGGATAATGGAACTGTGTGGGATATCGGGTCATGGTGCCAGCAGCTTGGTCTCCCAGTGGGGCAGCACTATAAAGTTGCCATGAGTGCGCACTGTCACAAGTTGCTACCCGTCCTGATATGACCCTAGATGTTGCTAGGGGTGAGTGGGAATATTTAATAGAAGCAGTTTGTCTTCTTACATGTTCCTGTACACGTGAGCTTGTTATAACCATCAGTTATAGACCATGCTTAGGATGTCTGCTGTCATGTACAAAGTGACAGCTGTCAACAATGCAGAAGTCAGTAGTTCATGTACACATGAACTTGCTATAACTGTCTGCTGTCATGTACAGAGTGACAGCTGTCAACAATGCAGAAGTCAGTAGTTCCTGTCCACATGACCTTGCTATAACTGTCTGCTGTCATGTACAAAGTGACAGCGGTCAACAATGCAGAAGTCAGTAGTTTATGTACACATGAACTTGCTATAACTGTCTGCGGTCAGGTACAAAGTGACAGCTGTCAACAATGCAGAAGTCAGTAGTTCATGTCCACATGACCTTGCTATAACTGTCTGCTGTCATGTACAATGTGACAGCTGTCAACAATGCAGAAGTCAGTAGTTCATGTCCACATGAACTTGCTATAACTGTCTGCTGTCATGTACAACGTGACAGCTGTCAACAATGCAGAAGTCAGTAGTTCCTGTACACATGAACTTGCTATAACTATCTGCTGTCATGTACAAAGTGACAGCTGTCAACAATGCAGAAGTCAGTAGTTCATGTACACATGAACTTGCTATAACTGTCTGCTGTCATGTACAAAGTGACAGCTGTCAACAATGCAGAAGTCAGTAGTTCCTGTACACATGAACTTGCTATAACTGTCTGCTGTCATGTACAGAGTGACAGCTGTCAACAATGCAGAAGTCAATAGTTCATGTTCACATGAACTTGCTATAACTGTCAGCTGTCATGTACAAAGTGACAGCTGTCAACAATGCAGAAGTCAGTAGTTCCTGTACACATGAACTTGCTATAACTGTCTGCTGTCAAGAAGTACAAAGTGACAGCTGTCAACAATGCAGAAGTCAGTAGTTCATGTACACATGAACTTGCTATGACTGTCTGCTGTCATGTACAAAGTGACAGCTGTCAACAATGCAGAAGTCAATAGTTCATGTACACATGAACTTGCTATAACTGTCTGCTGTCATGTACAAAGTGACAGCTGTCATCAATGCAGAAGTCAATAGTTCATGTACACATGAACTTGCTATAACTGTCATCTGTCAAGAAGGACAAAGTGACAGCTGTCAACAATGCAGAAGTCAGTAGTTCCTGTACACATGAGCTTGCTATAACTGTCACACATATAAGCCATGCTTAGGGTCTCTGTTGACATGTACAAAGCGAAAGCTGTCAACATGATGTTGTTATAACCATCACATATAGACCATGTTTTAAGGTGTCTGCTGTCATGTACAAAGTGACAGTTGACAACAATGCAGAAGTCAGTAGTTCCTGTAAATATGAGCTTACTATAACTTACAGATCATGCTTAAAATGTCTGCTGTCATGTACAAAGTGACAGTTGTCAACAATACCGAAGTCAGTAGTTCTTGTACAGATGAGCTGGTTATAACTATCACACATATAGGCCATGCTTAGGATGGCTGCTGTCATGTACAAAGTGACAGCTGTCAACAATACCGAAGTCAGTAGTTCTTGTACAGATGAGCTCGTTATAACTGTCACACATATAGGCCATGCTTAAAGTGTCTGCTGCCATGTACAAAGTGACAGCTGTCAACAATGCAGAAGTCAGTAGTTCCCGTAGGCCGACACACGAGCTTTCTATGACTGTCACTGTCCTTCCGGCCGAGGGGTATCCCCTCTACCTGCGGGCATGCGCTGTCTCCCAGCTGCACACCCACGTGACCTTCCCCACATCCGCCTTCCTCGAGTGACCGGGCACCGGTATATTGGGTCAGCGTCTGCGTAGCGTCTCCCCCTGTCTCCTCCAGTAGGTGGGTCTTTAGGTCAGCTTCACCCCCATGAGCTACTACTATGTGGACAGTACATGCTTGCCTGTCTTCACTGTCTCCTGTTCTCATGTGGACAGAACTTTACCTAGCCTGTATTTAATCTGTTCTGTCCTCATATAGAGGATTCTTTCCCTATCCTGTATTCACTGTCTCCTGTCCTCATCTAGCCAGAACCTTCCCTAGTCTGTACTTTTGGTGTCCTGTCCTTTTGTGGACAGAACTTTACCTAGCATGTATTCACTGTCTCCTGTCCTCATGTAGCCAGAACATTCCTTAATCTGTACTTATGGTGTCCTGTCCTCTTGTGGACAGAACTTTACCTAGCATGTATTCACTGTCTCCTGTCCTCATGTAGACAGAACTTTACCTAACAATTAACATGCATTCACTGTCTCATGTTCTCATGTGGGCAGAACTTTGCCTAGTCTGGACTTATTGGCCGTATTCGATTACGATGCTGCGGGCGATTCGGGTCACCTGAGGAGTTAGGATTTCAAATAGAACACCGCGAGTGGAGCCTAAAAATACACAGGCCGTGTGCGAAAACCACCCGACCCCAGTGCCCCACGTATTGGCTGGGGGTGCTAGGAGCGATGACGTCACATTTGTGCTGGTACCGTCCTGTAGCTAACAGCTACCAGTACAAATCCTACATGTTTCTTTTAATATCTTTATTTTGTAATAACCCAAATTAATTAAATGGAAATATAACTAAACTATGCAATCATAAAATACTTTAAATCCTATTTTGCTGTTTGTTTGTTTGTTTATTGTTGTTTTACGTCCTAGCAACATCTAAGGTCATATCAGGACGGGTACCGACTTGTGACAGTGCGCACTCATGGCAACTTTATAGTGCTGTCCCACTGGGAAACCAGGCCGCCGGCACCATGACCTGGTATCCCACTCAGTCACATTATCCTGACACTGAGCTAACAGTCCTTGCCCTATCCTAATAATGCCGAGCGCCTGGCTAGGAAGCGACAAGTATCAATTTTAAAGTCATTGGTTTGACTCGACCGGGACTCGAACCCACGACCCCACGATCTACCAGCACGATAGACGGACGCTCTAACTCATTCGGCCATCCCGTCTGGTCTATTTTGCTGTCGTTATATTGGTTATTAAAAAAAAAAAGTGTTGGATTAAGCCACCATTTGTTTTAACCCCGAGCGTATTCGTTTATGCAACTCGATGTTGTAGGTTCTGCGCATGCGCCAACAAGTGGTTCGGGTGACCCGAGTTGTTTAATCGAATACGGCCATTGTGTCCTGTCGTCATGTAAACAGCACCGTACCTAGATAAAGGATTCACCCGGTACTCGCAGTACACGGGTGAATACCAACCCTATATAAAAACGGAGGAAAAAGCGGGTTAATGAATTGAGAGCCTAATTTCACAATTATTCTTTACATATGTCTTATTGATAGCCCGCTACCTTTGAGTTGAAAAATATAATATAATATCTAGTTTAATAAGACTTAAAAGTGAAATCGACGGCGTTCTGCGGCCGCCATCTTGTCTTTTTGCATTCTCTCCCATTTCACCAAGTCTGTGCCGATATAAGTAACCATTTGACAATGGTGCCAAGCATTCTACTTGTTGTTCCATACTAACGCTATTTTCGCCCTATTTAGACTACGTTGTCATTCACCCGTGTACTACAAGTACCGGGTGAATCTTTTATATACACCTTACCTAGCCTGCTGTAATCACTGTCTCCTGTCCTTATGTGGACAGAACTTTCCATAGTCTGTACTTACTGTGTCCTATCATCATGAAAAGGGTACTTTACATAGCCTGCATTCATTGTGGATATGGAGTCAGGGTGCCGGCGGCCTGGTCTCCTGGTAGAGCAGCACTATAAAGTCATAATGAATGTGCACTATCACAAGTCAGTACCCGTCCTGAAATTACCTTAGATTGTGCTAGGACATAAAACAACTAACTAACAACAAACTGCCGTGTGTGCTCACCCTACTAACAATAGTCCAGTGGTCTGCACTGACCTCTCAGGCAAGTAACCACATAGACAGGTAGGCATGGGTAGTGTGTTGATATCAGGGAGCCTAGGTGGAGTAATGGTTAGCACACTGGCCTGGAATGCAAAGAGATGTGGGTTTGAGTCCCACTCTAGGTGCAATATTTCCCATTTTCATCACCCCCATGACACTGGTTGCCATGACCATGATCCTGTACAAGCTACACGCTGTATGGTTGTTGAACCTACCCTGTGTATGTATGTGTTAGTGCATTGCCTGTATGTATGTAATTGTAAGCATTAAAAGACTTACAATTCCAGGGGGACGAGTGTAGTGGTCTGCACTGACCTCTCAGGCAAGAAGCCGCATAGACAGGTAGGCATGGGTAGTGTGTTGATATCAGGGAGCCTAGGTGGTGTAATGGTTAGCACACTGGCCCGGAATGCAAAGAGATGTGGGTTTGAGTCCCGCTCTAAGCACAATATTTCCCATTTTCATCACCCCCACAACAATAGTAACATTACCACCACGCAGTGATATTATTGTAATGCCGTCCATATACCACAACAAGGGTGAACACCTCTGGTAGGAGCATATATCTGGTCAGCAGCAAAGCCTTGCACTCAGAAGACGATGATGTCATCTGCTACGAGGGCCGCGTTCAGAGTCTGTCTCGGAGGCGCCTCGGAGATGGCCGTGACGTCACGCTAGTCTGAACTGCAAAGGCAGTTTGTTGTCTCGAAAATGGCCGCCTCCCATAGACGGCGGCCATTTGCAATGGAAAAGCTGCGCTGTGATTGGCTGAAACCACGGAATACGGCGGCCATTTTCGAGGTGCTTTTCATCTCCAGTCTGAAAAGGGAGGCGTCTCCGAGTCGTTGCCGAGACGCACCCTGAACGCGAATAGGCCAAAACGCATCACCGAGACGTCTTCGCGGCGCCTCGGAGACAGATCCTGAACGTGGCCCAGGTGACCATGGAAGTGCCCAGTCTGTGATGACACCCATGTCTGTGAACACTGACAGGTAACTAGGTCAGTGGCTGCAGGCTCCACATTAGATTCAGACACCGTAAAGTGGACATCCGGGTAGAGGGGATGGGGTTGATTGGTTGTTGGAGTTTTACGTCCTGGCAACATCTAAGGTCAGGACAGGATGGGTCCTGACTTGTAACAGTGCACACTCATGATGACTTTATAGTGCTGACCCACGGGAAATCAGATCAATGGCACCATGACCCTATATCCAACTCAGTCATATTATCCTGATACTCAGCTAACCAGTCCTTGCCCTATCCTATTAATGCCGAGCGCCAGGCTAGGAAGTGCCAAGTATCGATTTTATATGTCATTGGTTTGATTCGACCGGGAACCGAACTCTCGACCTTCCGCACGCGAGGCCCGCGCTCCGCCGATTCGGCCACCGCGCCCGATGAGGAGGAGGGGGTGGGGAGCTAGACACTCGGGTGTCATGTGACAAAGCAGAAGTCGACACCACGCACACACATTGAGCTGCTCAATATGAGCAGCCTTCTGCTCACCCCAATCCCCTCCCTCACTTGTCGCCACTATCTAGCACTCACTGGGCGTCATGTCCTCAGTGCCAAGTGGAGCGTGACAACCAGTTGTGGTGTGCTGTCACACTACACTGCTGGGTACCAGCTGGCTGGGACAGCACACTAGTTGGGTGTCAACCAGCTGTGGTGTGCTGTCACACTACACTGCCGGGTACCAATGGGCCGGGACAGCACACTAGTGGTGTGACAACCATCTGTGGTGTGTTGTCACACTGCCGGGTACCAGCAGACCGGGACAGCACACTAGTGATGTGACAACCAGCTGTGGTGTGCTGTCACACTGCCGGGTACCAGCGGAATGGGACAGCACACTAGTGGAATGACAACCAACCATGGTGTGCTGTCACATGGATGGGTACCAGCGGAACGGGACAGCACACTAGTGGCATGACAACCAGCTGTGGTGTGCTGTCACAATGCCGGGTACCAGCGGGCTGGGACTGCACACTAGTGGTCTGACAACCAGCTGTGGTGTGCTGTCACACTGCCGGGTACCCGCGGACCGGGACAGCAAACTAGTGATGTGACAACCAGCTGTGGTGTGCTGTCACACTGCCGGGTACCAGCGGAATGGGACAGCACACTAGTGGAATGACAACCAGCCATGGTGTGCTGTCACATGGATGGGTACCAGCGGAACGGGACAGCACACTAGTGGCATGACAACCAGCTGTGGTGTGCTGTCACAATGCCGGGTACCAGCGGGCCGGGACTGCACACTAGTGGTCTGACAACCAGCTGTGGTGTGGTGTCACACTGCCGGGTACCAACGGGCCGGGACAGCACACTAGTGGTGTGACAACCAGGTGTGGTGTGCTGTCACATTGCTGGGTACCAGCGGACCTGGACAGCACATTAGTGGCGTGACAACCAGCTGTGGTATGCTGTCACACTGTCAGGTACCAGCAGGCCGGGACAGCACACTAGTGGCATAACCCTATAAGCTAACCACACTCTATCTAACAGAATAAACAAACTATTCTACTAACACTCACTCCATCTCAAAATGTTAACTCCAACAACATGATAGTTTTGCAATTCACAACATAGTAGGCATACAAACCTATGAAGGAAAACTATGTACCTAACCACTCCGTAATGTAAAGGTCTAATCAATACACATGTATGTATCAAGTGTGTAGGAATACAACATATAACTGCTATTTTTGTATGTGAATTGTCAAACTATACCATATGTAAGCCTTTGAATGTTTGATATTGTTAGTTCAGCTGATTTGGGCTAGCTGCATATATTGTAAATAACTGTATTGTCACATGGCTGGAAGACCAGTGCCACGGCGCTGACAAAAGACTTTATTCAATGAATAAACTATATTTACAAAAAAAACAAAAAAAACCAGCCTTGGTTTGCTGTCACAATGTTGGGTACAAGCGGGCCAGGACAGCACACTAGTGGTGTGACAAGCAGCTGTGGTGTGCTGTCACACTACACTGCCGGGTACCAACGGGCCGGGACAGCACACTAGTGGTGTGACAACCATCTGTGGTGTGTTGTCACACTACACTGCCGGGTACCAGCGGACCGGGACAGCACACTAGTGATGTGACAACCAGCTGTGGTGTGTTGTCACACTGCCGGGTACCAGCGGACCGGGACAGCACACTAGTGGTGTGACAACCAGCTGTGGTGTGCTGTCTGGCCACCCTTCATCGCGTCACCAAACTCCAGCCAGCTGCACCTCACAACTCACGCCTCACGCCTCACGCCTCACACCTCACGTCTCACGCCTCATACCTCATACCTTCACCCGCCGCCCAGAGCGCGAGCCTAAGAACAGGCGCCGGGGCCAGCGGCTGTCACGGCCGGGGGCAGCGGCTGTCACGGCCGGGGGCAGCGGCTGTCACGGCCAGGGCCATCGGCTGTCACGGCCTTGGCCAGCGACTGTCACGGCCGGGGCCCGCGGCTGTCTCGGCCGGGGCCATCGGCTGTCACGGCCGGGCCAGCGGCTGTCACGGCCGGCCAGCGGCTGTTACGGCCGGGGCCATCGGCTGTCACGGCCGGGACCAGCGGCTGTCACGGCCGGGGCCAGCGGCCGGGGGAGCGCCGAGAGGCTCCTTCCTTCCTTTTTCTTTCTTTCTATTTTTTCCTTTTTTTTTTAGGGAGGGGGAGGGGAAATGAATTTGATTCATATGGATGTGCATGAAAACAAACAGAGTAGAGAGCCTGACTTTTTTCTAGGTCTGACTCCTAATCTGAAGGTTGGTGGTTCGATTCCCCGTGCCCCCACCTCTGCCAATTTGGATTTCCACCGCTGTGTATAACTTACAGTGTCAGCAAAGACCAGTTGCTCTCATACCATGTCTATGTGGTGTGGGAGCTTAAAAATTCCTTGGGTCGGTAAAAGTGTAAGCCCGGGCTTTCTATCGATAAACTGTCTAATGGTGAAAACAAGTCTATTCAGACTTATCCATGATGGGCAGTATAAATCTTCAAGGAAAAAAAAGAAATTATCTATGAACAAACTAACTGACACTCCTCCAGTCATCTACTGGTCAGACCTTCTGCTTCACCTGGTGGCGCCACCTGCCATGTCCTCCTCGCCTGGCTCTGCCTCACCCCTGTACCACTCGCTCCAAAAGTACACATATATATACACATATATATATATATATATAAATATATATATATAAATATATATATATATATATATATGGATAGTGATAAACTCTTTATCGCATGTAACAAGATTTCTAGTGGTCCTCCTCCCCCCCCTCCGGTTGAGTGTTGAGGCCGGGTACCAGCATGCACGTGCCCCCCCCCCCCCCCCCCCCCCCCTGCACTGGACAGGACACTGCACTCATTTGCTGTCCGGACTGCACTTCGTTCACACCTCTTCTATCTCGTCTCTGCTGGCCCTGCTCCTCTTTGATAATGTCTGAAAAGAGTTCCAGAAGCGGGAGCCGGCCAGCATTTCACTTTCTGCCTCGACCTCCGACTTGCCGACTGGTCACCACAGAGCAAGGCGACACAGAGCTTTGACTCAACTCTCCTCATTTCTCTTTCCTCTGTACTACCCGTTTCTTTTTTTTGTCCCGGACTTACTTCTCCCTCTGATCAAAGGAGTTGTTTGCTTTGGCGAGGCCCTGTTCCTTTTTCACGATTTCACTTTGTTCTTGCCTGCAGATCCCACCTTTTCCCGTCCCTTCCTCCTGAACCATCAGCTACTGGACGTGAGTGCACAGCTACAATCGGACCAGTGATCTGGTACCACTCGAACAACTTGTCGTTATGGTTGTAAAGTATCCCCCGATTCCACAACCACCCCACCTGAAGTTAAATCTTCATTCCGAAGAATGGACCGATTTATCCGTGCCGTTCTATTTTGCTGCAGTGCTGCAGCCTGTAACTACACAAGAGTCAGAATTACTCCACTCACTCAGAAGCTATATATATGTAGTGGTCTGCACTGACCTCTCAGGCAAGTAACCACATAGACAGCTAGGCGTGGGTAGTGTGGTGATATCAGGGAGCCTAGGTGGTGTAATGCTTAGCACACTGGCCCAGAATACAAAGAGATGTGGGTTCGAGTCCCGCTCTAGGCGCAATATTTCCCATTTTCTTCACCCCCCCACGACATTGGTTGCTGTGATCATGATCCTATACACGCTATGCGCTGTATGGTTGTTGAACCTACCCTGTGTATGTATGTAAGCGCATTGCCTGTATGTATGTAATTGTAAGCATTAATCTACTTACAATTCCAGGGGGACGAGTGTAGTGGTCTGCACTGACCTCTCAGGCAAGTAACCACATAGACAGGTAGGCGTGGGTAGTGTGGTGATATCAGGGAGCCTAGGTGGTGTAATGCTTAGCACACTAGCCTGGAATGCAAAGAGATGTGGGTTCGAGTCCCGCTCTAGGCGCAATATTTCCCATTTCCATCACCCCCACGACATATATATATATATATATATATATATATATGCATATAGACAGGCCGAATCTGTTGACAGGCTACTATACCTAAATATATAAACAGCAGAGGATAAATATAAGGAAGTATAATAAGGAAAAATGATTTTGTGATGAACAGTATTTGAGGATTACAACTCCTTAGCAACGTTGTGAAGTTTATTAAAGTCTTAACCCTAGTTCAATATAACCAGGTACACTTTTCATCTAATGCATGTTTGGTATATGTAGCAAGTAAAAGGATACTGGTCCCAGCTATAGAATAAATTTAACTTGTTACTATTACAACTAATAGTTCATTTATATTATGCTTCTATTCTCGAACAGGATTTTCATGTGGTTATTATTGCAATTGATATTGTCATATTATGTACCAACAAATTGTAATGAACGGCCGGTAGACCAGTGCTCTGGTGCTGATAAAAGGCAGTATTCGCTGAATAAAATACATGAGTGATGAGTGCTAAGTGTTGTGTGCAGACAATGAGTGATGACTGTTAAGTGTTGTGTGCAGACAATGAGTGATGAGTGTTAAGTGTTGTGTGCAGACAATGAGTGATGAGTGCTAAGTGTTGTTTGCCACAATGAATGATGACTGCTAAGTGTTGTGTGCAGATAATGAATGATGAGTGCTAAGTGTTGTCTGCAGAAAATGAGCGATGAGTGTTAAGTGTTGTGTGCAGACAATGAGTGATGAGTGCTAAGTGTTGTGTGCAGACAATGAGTGATGAGTGATAAGTGTTGTTTGCAGACAATGAATGATGAGTGCTAAGTGTTGTATGCAGACAATGAGTGATGAGTGCTAGGTGTTGTGTGCAGACAATGAGGGATGAGTGCTAAGTGTTGTGTGCAGACAATGAGTGATGAGTGCTAAGTGTTGTGCGCACACAATAAGTGATGAGTGCTAAGTGTTGTGTGCAGACAATGAGTGATGAGTGCTAAGTGTTATCTACATATACTGTAAAAGTTACTCGTTCTTGGCTTCCTGCCTGCACCTTTCATCTGCACACATTCCATTCGCCAACCCCCCCCCCCCCCCACCCACCCACCAGACACACACACCTCGTCACACTGTCAGTACCAAGCGAGCCTCCTGGGGCTGTTTCACTAACAGTGCACCGAGCCTCCTGGGGCTGTTCCACTAACAGTGCACCAACTCTTCCTGTCACCGGTTGGTTAGTTGTTGGGATTTTACGTCCTAGCAACATCTAAGGTCATATCAGGACGGGTACCGACTTTTGACGTGAGAGTTCGCACTCATGGTGACTTTATAGTGTGACCCCATTTGGAAATCAGGCCACCAGCACCATGACCTTATACCCCACTCTTTCACATTATCCTGACACTGAGCTAAACAGTCCTTGCCCTATCCTATTAATGCCGAGCGCCTGGCTAGGAAGCGACAAATATCAATTTGATAAGTCTTTGGTTTGATGCGTGCGCATCCCATGGCGTGCGCATCCCACGGCGTGTGCATCCCACAGTGTGCGCATCCCACAGAGTGCGCATCTCACAGCGTGTGCATCCCACAGCGTGCGCATCCCACAGAGTGCGCATCCCACAGAGTGCGCATCCCACAGCGTGCACATCCCACAGAGTGCGCATCCCACAAAGTGCGCATCTCACAGCGTGCGCATCCCACAGAGTGCGCATCCCACAGCGTGCACATCCCACAGAGTGCGCATCCCACAGAGTGCGCATCCCACAAAGTGCGCATCCCACAGAGTGCGCATCCCACATAGTGCACATCCCACAGAGTGCGCATCCCACAAAGTGCGCATCCCACAGAGTGCGCATCCCACAGAGTGCGCATCTCACAGCGTGTGCATCCCACAGCGTGCGCATCCCACAGAGTGCGCATCCCACAGCGTGCACATCCCACATAGTGCACATCCCACAGAGTGCGTATCCCACAAAGTGCGCATCCCACAGAGTGCGCATCCCACAGATTGCGCATCCCACAGCGTGCACCTCCCACAGATTGCGCATCCCACAGAGTGCGCCTCCCACAGCGTGCGCATCCCACAGCGCACCTGCACATAGCACCAGCACACACTGTCAGACCGCGCTTATTTTAGTGTGGATGTTTGTTCCTATTATTTAGTTATTACAGGTTAACACAACAGGAGACACATGTAGCTGGATTGAGTAGACACTCTGGCTGGCCCAAAAGACCTACCGTTTATTAAACACAACATTTTTAAAGCTAGAGTTCAGAACCAAATGCACCCTGGAGGGGAAAACCGTTGGAAGCTGGGGAAAGCGTGTCAAACTCCCCCCCAGCTTAAGCAGCTGGCCAGACGTTCTGTAGCTGCTGTACCCACATAACCAGCGTGCCGTCGAGAGGGTCACGGGTTCCAAACTAGCAGAGACAATTACTACACGATGGGTTCCATATTAAATAATATTTGTATAATGCTTATACTGCAGGTGTCACTGCTTGTATTCTTGAATTACATAATTATGCCCAACACTTATCAATTACCAAACAGGATGGCAGAATGAATTGAGCGTCCGTCTCCCGCTTTGGTAGATCGCGGGATTCGAACCCACGGGTTCGAACCCTGGTTGGTTTTTGGAGTTTTACGTCCTGGCAACATCTAAGTTCATATCAGGACCAGTCACACAGAACCCTGGTCGAGTCAAACCCAATTACTTAAAAATTGATACTTGACACTTCCTAGCCAGGCGCTTGGCATTATTAGGATAGGGCAAGGACTGGTTAGCTCAGTGTCAGGATAATGTGACTGGGTGCAATATCAGGTCGTGATGCTGGCTGGTGGCCTGGTCTCAGTACTATGCAGTCGCCATGAGTGTGCACTGTCACAAGTCGGTACCCATCCTGATATGACCTTAGAAGTTACCAGGACGTAAAACTCCAACAAACCAACCAACTAACCGATGATTTGTTAGTAGTACTCGACTGCAGTGGCGAGTCAGTCAGCAGGAGAATGGGAGCAGCTGGCGCAATACATACAGTCTGTCCAAGCTAAGGCGAGGGTGCGTCACCACTGCGGCCATAGGGCAGGGTGGGTCCATGTTAGCTTGAGGAGACTCTAGAGGCTCATTCAACCACCGTCATTCCACCTTGCTATTGCACAGATGCTCCTCACACCTTCACACCCAACATGTCGCTTCACACCTGGTTACTGTGAGAGGCTCAGGTCAGTGGCACCTGTTCAAACTGATTCACACTGAGGAAATCAGTGCACAGTGTAAGGCAGTACAAACAGGACACCAGTGCACATTGTAAGGCAGTACACACGGAACACCAGTGCACAGTGTAAGGCAGTACACACAGGACACCAGTGTACAATGTAAGACAGTACATACAGGACACAAGTGTACAATGTAAGACAGTACATACAGGACACCAGTGCACAGTGTAAGGCAGTACACACAGGACACCAGTGCACAGTGTAAGACTGTACACACATGGCACCAGTGCACAGTGTAAGGCAGTACACACATGACACCAGTGCACAGTGTAAGACAGTACACACAGCACACCAGTGCACAGTGTAGAGCAGTACACACATGACACCAACGCACAGTGTAAGGCAGTACATACAGGACACCAGTGCACAGTGTAAGGCAGTACACACAGGACACCAGTGCACAGTGTAAGGCAGTACACACAGGACACCAGTGCACAGTGTAGAGCAGTACACACATGACACCAACGCACAGTGTAATGCAGTACACACAGGACACCAGTGTACAATGTAAGACAGTACATACAGGACACCAGTGCACAGTGTAAGGCAGTACACACAGGACACCAGTGCACAGTGTAAGACTGTACACACATGGCACCAGTGCACAGTGTAAGGCAGTACACACAGGACACCAGTGCACAGTGTAAGACTGTACACACAGGACACCAGTGCACAGTGTAAGACTGTACACACATGGCACCAGTGCACAGTGTAAAGCAGTACACACAGGACACCAGTGCACAGTGTAAGACTGTACACACAGGACACAAGTGCACAGTGCAAGGCAGTACACACAGGACACCAACACACAGTGTAAGACAGTACACACATGACACCAGTGCACAGTGTAAGACAGTACACACAGGACACAAGTGCACAGTGTAAGGCAGTACACACATGACACAAGTGCACAGTGTAAGACAGTACACACAGGACACAAGTGCACAGTGTAAGGCAGTACACACAGGACACAAGTGCACAGTGTAAAGCAGTACACACAGGACACAAGTGCACAGTGTAAGGCAGTACACACAGGACACCAGTGCACAGTGTAAGGCAGTACACACAGGACACCAGTGCACAGTGTAAGGCAGTACACACATGACACCAGTGCACAGTGTAAAGCAGTACACACAGGACACAAGTGCACAGTGTAAGCAGTACACACAGGACACCAGTGCACAGTGTAAGGCAGTACACACAGGACACAAGTGCACAGTGTAAGGCAGTACACACAGGACACAAGTGCACAGTGTAAGGCAGTACACACAGGACACCAGTGCACAGTGTAATGCAGTACACACAGGACACCAGTGCACAGTGTAAGGCAGTACACACAGGACACCAGTGCACAGTGTAAGGCAGTACACACAGGACACAAGTGCACAGTGTAAAGCAGTACACACAGGACACAAGTGCACAGTGTAAGGCAGTACACACAGGACACCAGTGCACAGTGTAAAGCAGTACACACAGGACACAAGTGCACAGTGTAAGGCAGTACACACAGGACACCAGTGCACAGTGTAAAGCAGTACACACAGGACACAAGTGCACAGTGTAAGGCAGTACACACATGACACCAGTGCACAGTGTAAAGCAGTACACACAGGACACCAGTGCACAGTGTAAGGCAGTACACACAGGACACAAGTGCACAGTGTAAGACTGTACACACAGGACACCAACACACAGTGTAAGACAGTACACACAGGACACAAGTGCACAGTGTAAAGCAGTACACACAGGACACAAGTGCACAGTGTAAGGCAGTACACACAGGACACCAGGGCACAGTGTAAAGCAGTACACACAGGACACCAGTGCACAGTGTAAGGCAGTACACACAGGACACAAGTGCACAGTGTAAGGCAGTACACACAGGACACCAACACACAGTGTAAAGCAGTACACACAGGACACAAGTGCACAGTGTAAAGCAGTACACACAGGACACCAGTGCACAGTGTAAGGCAGTACACACAGGACACCAGTGCACAGTGTAAGGCAGTACACACATGACACCAGTGCACAGTGTAAGGCAGTACACACAGGACACCAGGGCACAGTGTAAAGCAGTACACACAGGACACCAGTGCACAGTGTAAGGCAGTACACACATGACACCAGTGCACAGTGTAAAGCAGTACACACAGGACACCAACACACAGTGTAAAGCAGTACACACAGGACACCAGTGCACAGTGTAAGGCAGTACACACAGGACACAAGTGCACAGTGTAAGGCAGTACACACAGGACACCAGTGCACAGTGTAAAGCAGTACACACAGGACACCAGTGCACAGTGTAAGGCAGTACACACAGGACACAAGTGCACAGTGTAAGGCAGTACACACAGGACACAAGTGCACAGTGTAAGGCAGTACACACAGGACACCAGTGCACAGTGTAAGGCAGTACACACAGGACACCAGTGCACAGTGTAAGGCAGTACACACAGGACACCAGTGCACAGTGTAAAGCAGTACACACAGGACACCAGTGCACAGTGTAAGGCAGTACACACATGACACCAGTGCACAGTGTAAGACTGTACACACAGGACACCAACACACAGTGTAAAGCAGTACACACAGGACACCAGTGCACAGTGTAAGGCAGTACACACAGGACACAAGTGCACAGTGTAAGGCAGTACACACAGGACACAAGTGCACAGTGTAAGGCAGTACACACAGGACACCAGTGCACAGTGTAAGGCAGTACACACAGGACACAAGTGCACAGTGTAAAGCAGTACACACAGGACACCAGTGCACAGTGTAAGGCAGTACACACAGGACACAAGTGCACAGTGTAAGACAGTACACACATGACACCAGTGCACAGCGTAAGGAGTCACACAGGAACAGTGACAGGAAGGCAGTACACACAGGACACAAGTGCACAGTGTAAGGCAGTACACACAGGACACAAGTGCACAGTGTAAGGCAGTACACACAGGACACAAGTGCACAGTGTAAGGCAGTACACACAGGACACAAGTGCACAGTGTAAGGCAGTACACACAGGACACAAGTGCACAGTGTAAAGCAGTACACCCAGGACACAAGTGCACAGTGTAAAGCAGTACACACAGGACACAAGTGCACAGTGTAAGGCAGTACACACATGACACCAGTGCACAGTGTAAGGCAGTACACACATGACACAAGTGGACAGTGTAAAGCAGTACACACAGGACACAAGTGCACAGTGTAAGACTGTACACACAGGACACCAACACACAGTGTAAGACAGTACACACAGGACACAAGTGCACAGTGTAAAGCAGTACACACAGGACACACGTGCACAGTGTAAGACAGTACACACATGACACCAGTGCACAGTGTAAGGCAGTACACACAGGACACCAGTGCACAGTGTAAAGCACTACCAACACTCTTACTTGGGTCTCCTGGCGACCATCTCTTTCCACCAGTTTAACAAACACAGCCCAGTGCCACTGGGTCACAATCGCCCTCTGAAAGCTGCCCTACATTGGTTCTTGTTGGTTGTTGGAGTTTTACATACTGACGACATCTAAGTGTAAAGTAGGGACTTTACAAAAATCGCGACACACTCCCCCTCTAAAACAGTAAAAGGTGCCCTATATTGGTTTGGATTAGTGGTTGGAATTTTACGCCCTGACAACATCTAAGGTCATATCAGGACGGGTACCCACTTGTAACAGTTCACGCTAGATCCGACTGGGAGACCAGTCCAGCAGCACTATGACCTGATATCCCACTCAGTCACATTACCGTGACACTGAGCTAATCAGTCCTTGCCCTATCCTAATAATGCCGAGCGCCAGGCTAGAAAGCGACAAGCATCAATTTGTAAGTCATTGGTTTGAGTCGACCAGGGTTTGAATCCCATAATCAACCAAAACTGGAGACGGATGCTCAACTCATTCGGCCATTCCATCTGGTCACCTGACCTACATTGCACGGGTATCCGTTGAGAATTATCCTTATCAGTTATGGCCAAGGTTGCGGCTGGATCCAATCCCTACGGCTCTCATGAATCCACATCGCTAAAGCTGCCCTTGTTTGGTCACAGCCAATCAATGCCCAACTCACTGTGAAACAGAAATTATGTTCACTGCTTAATTCAGAAAAGTTCCAGGGCTCGAATGACAATAGGAGCGCCCGTAGTTCAGGGGGAGGCCGAAGGTGGCGCCACCAGTAGCAGTATGTAGCATAGGAGGTGAATACATCGAGGACAATGGTTGGTAGATAATGAAATAGAAGAATAATAATAATAATTCCCTTCCGCGCCTTTATACTCGCATAATGCTTATACATCACTAGATAAAAGATTCACCCGGTACTTGTAGTACACGGGTGAAGGGCAACGTAGTGTAAATACGGGCGAAAATAGGTTTACTATGGAATCTGAACTAGAAACCGTGGCTCCAGTATCAAATGGCTGCATATATTGGGACAGAGTTGGTGAAATTGGAAAGAATGCAAAAAGACAAGATGGCGTCTGCAGAACGCCGTCGATTTCACTTTTAAATCTGATTAAACTAGCTATTATATTATATTTTTCAACTCAAAGATAGCGGGCTATCAATAAGACATATGTAAAGAATAAATGTTGCTTCTTAGATTGTGAAATTAGGCTCTCATTTCATTGACCCGTTTTTTCGACAGCTTTTACATAGTGTTGGTTTGCACCCTTACTGCAGCAGTACGGGGTGAATCTTATATCTAATACATCACATACTGGGTATCTTTTGAAACTTACAGTAAAGTAAGTAGGTTATTTAACTGATTATTTTATTTATCATATACACGATTTGTTGTATGCTCTCTTTTCGCAGACATATTTCTGTGCTCTATTTTATGTGTCTGAAATGGTGGCTTTTTTTAGTCAGTTATCCTTATTGCCTCGGTCACAAATGCGGTACGGCGTGCTTGCGGCGACCATATGTCGGCGCATCGGCCAGACCGTACATTGACCGCAGGGTGGGTTATGGTCACCATGCGGTTTTTTGCTCGCCGCAAGGGATGATGTTGTTTTAAGTTGTAGTTATCTTAACTTAGAAATGCTGCAGGCCGCAATCCTGGCAATACGATCACCTTTATTGACATCAATGAAAAGGTTGTAAAATGAATATCAATATCGTACAAAATTCATGTTTGTGTGACCAATATTAAGAAAGTTATGACTTTTATTTGTATATTACATACGTGTATAAATTCAACACAAACCATACGATTTGTGAAGAGATAAACCGCAGACCACAACGCCGTAACATTAGCATAAACTGCAAAACACATCGCAGCACCGTACAGCGCCCGCAGCATTTGTGACCGTGGCATAAGCACTGTATGACCCCCCCCCCCCCCCCCAATAGCCAATGTCTACTTTTTGTGCTGGGGGGTGGGGGTGGAGTCGTTAAACAAACAAACAAACAAACAAACAAATGTATCTTTTTACCAGCAATTTGCACCACCTAATCTGTACAGCTTGTTTTATTTAACAACTGCTCTAGAGCACATTGATTTTCGTATCATCGGCTATTGGACGTCAAAGATATGGTCATTATAACATATTTCTCTGGAAGAAACCAGCTGCCGTTACATAGGCTACTTTTTCTGATAAGCAGCAAGGTGTCTTTTATATGCACTTTCCCACAGACAGGACAGCACATACCACAGCCTTTGCTGAACCAGTTGTGGACCACTGGGTACTAGCCAATCAGAGGTGAGTATCTGTCAGAGAATTCAACGCAGATAAAGAAAGCGTCCAGAAATACGCGTCCCTCAATCTGAAGCCATTGCCGGGCGTGCACATTTGTTTGTTGTTGTTTTACATCCTAGCAACATCGAAGATCATATCAGGACGGGTACCAACTTGTCACAGTGCGCACTCATGGTGAATTTATAATGCTGCCCCACTGGGAAATCAGACTGCCGCTACCATGACCCGATATCCCACCCAGTCACATTATCCTGACACTGAGCTAACGAATCCGTCCCCTATCCTATTAATGCCGAGCAGCAGGCTACGAAGCGACAAGTATCAATTTTAAAGGCATTGGGTTGACTCGACCGGGAACCGAACCCCGGACCTTCCGCACGCGAGGCAGGCGCTCTATCCATTAGGCCACCGCGCCTATCGTCACCTTGTTTTGAACTTCTAGTAGTATACGGCTACTTTAAATCAGCCCAAATTCTCCTCACGCAAATCCCGTTGTCCTTAGCGACGCAGACAGGTCACGTGGGGTATTATTATTATTATGGGATGTGCGCGGAGAACCCTTTCACCACGATAAGCACGTGCATGGGTAGTGCGTCCCGGTTATTCCGAACCTGTTTGTTGTTTTACGTCCTAGCAACATATAAGGTCATATCAGGACTGGTACCGTCTTATGACAGTGCGCACTCATGGTGATTTCATAGTGCTGTCAGTCTGGGAGACCAGGCTGCCACCACCATGACCCGATATCCCACACAGTCTCTTTATCCTGACACTGTGCGAACCAGTCCTTATCCCATCCTAATAATGCCGAGCACCAGACTAGGTAGCGAAAAGTATCAATTTTATAAGTCATTGGTTTGACTCGATTGGGATTCCAATCCAGACCTTCTGCACGGGAAGCCTGCGCTCTACCGATTCGGCCACCGCGTCCGGTCTATTCCGAGCCTGACTTTTGGTCCACGAGTTAAATATCAATATACAGGCACTGTGATGTCACTTAACAAATACCACTCACAACTATTTCAGTGAACATTAATGTTTTTACCCGTACAGAAACCAATCTTCAGTAGGGAAGTTTATTTGGTACCAGCAAAGACAATGTATTACAAGACGCGGCACTTTTTTTTTTTTTTTCTTGAAGACATATACTGCCTATCATAGACTTGTTTTCACCATTAGACAGTTTGTCGAGAGAAAGCCCGAGCCTACACTTTTACCGACCCAAGGGATTTTTAACCTCCCATACCACATTGCCATGGTATGAGAGCAACTGGCCTTTGATGACGCTGTAAGTAATACACAGTGGTGGAAATCTAAATTGGCAGATGTGGGGGCACAGGGAATCGAACCACCGACATACAGATTAGGAGTCTGACCTAGAAAAAGTCAGACACTCTAAGCACTCCACCACAGAGAACACCACATAGCGCTTTCATATAGGAATTTCTTAAATAATCATGCAGTGCTGCCACCCAATGGCAACCAAGGCAATTGGACAGGTCCCCATGCCCAGCCTGACTACTGTACCATTGAAACAAGGGGGAAGGTGCCCTAGCCCACCCTGACTGCTGTACCATCAAACACAGTGTATGATAAATATAGTCAATTATATCACTTATATCAATTATAGTAAATTATTATTCAATTATAGTCAATTATATAATTATTATTCAATTATAACGACAATTATAGCGGGAGATATACACTGTGTAAGTATAACATTTTAATTGCCATTTAATGCGCACCTTGTTTGCCATGGGATGGCGCCACTGCATCTGTATTTCACGGGAAAGCGCTGAGTGGCGCGCGTCTTGTCATACATTAGCCGTGTTCACACGGGAAATGTTTACGCCGCTTTATACAAGGCGGATAATATGAACCAAACTAGTGTCGTGTTCACACGGGCAGTACTTGGGCCGGAAATTGATATCAGCGCATGAGCAAGTCCAGACTAACCACCGCCAGTTTTGGTTAGTCGACGTCGGCACGAGAGAGTGTGGGTTCGACCTAGATATGTATGGACTGAATCGTATTGTTTTGGAACGATTAAAACTTCTGCTGGGCAGTGAAAACCTAAAAATAAATGATGAAAAAAATATCTGCGCACAGCTGGCGGTTTCATAGACTAAATTCGCTTTTGATCGACCGGAAAATAAACAAACTCAAGTCTTGACTGCGCATGCGTGTGAGGTCCTTAATCCGCCTCAAGTAAGTCGGTTGCGTTCACACGGCCGATATAAGTCGAATCATAAAATTCGGTTCATATAAACCACCTACTTAGGTGGTTTGTAAAATCCGAATTATATGAGTCGATTCAGGCTTAAACCGCCTCAGCCGCGCGTTCACACACCAAATGTGAGCCGAACTATACAAGTCGATTTTTATTATTCGAATTAACTGCCCCGTGTGAACACAGCTATAGTCTTTGGTATTAGTAGTAGACAAAATAAAGAGTTAGCAGTGACTGGGATTTGGACGCGCGAGGTTAGAAGGAGGGCAGGGAAGCGTGGAGACAGCCGATTCACAGCCAATGTTTACGACATGCGCAGTGACCGCCTTTAGGCAGGTGTAACTGAGTGGCGCAGTGTCGCCCCCTAGTGATGCTCCCCGCTAAACCCCCCTCACCCATCCCCACCCGAGTCGCTCCCAACCAGTGTCGCCCCCTGGCGGCGCCAAGATGAAATGACATCAGATTCACACTACTAGACTTGCACAGGCGCTCATCAATCAAATTTCTCTTTTTTCTTCTTTAAAAAAAAAATTCTTTCCTTTTCTCCCTTTTGGTCGGTGCATTATTTATCTCCAATGGGATATTAATTAATAACAATAAAAGCAATAATAACAGTACAAAAAAAAAAGAGATGGAAGGCGGGATGTTATTGGGGAATGGGGGTGGCAAGGCTTAATTAATTATCATTAATCGTGAGTGTTTATTTACTACCCGGTTGGGACAGTAATTAAGGGTACCAGGCTGGATGGCCGAATGAGTTGAGCGTCCGTCTCCTGCTTTGATAGATGGTGGGATTCTAACGAACCCAGGTTGAGTCAAAATAATTACTTTAAAATGTATACTCGTCGCTTCCTAGCCAGGTGCTTGACATTATGAGGATAGGGCAACGACTGGTTGGCTCAGTGTCAGGATAATGTGACTGAGGGGGATATCGGGTCATGGTGCTGGTGGCCTGGTCACATTGTTTCAAGCGAAATTTGATCATAAATTTCCTATTTCTTCTACAGCATTGTTTGTTGCTAATAATGCTACTGTAGTAGTCTGCACTGACCTCTCAGGCAAGGAGCCGCATAGACAGGTAGGTGTGGGTAGTATGGTAACATCAGGGAGCCTAGGTGGTGTAATGGTTAGCACACTGGCCCGGAATGCAAAGAGATGTGGGTTCGAGTCCCACTCTAGGCGCAATATTTCCCATGTTCATCACCCTCACGACACTGGTTCCATGACTATGATCCTCTACAAGCTACGCACTGTATAGTTGTTGAACCTACCCTATGTATGTGTGTGTTAGTGCATTGCCTGTATGTATGTAATTGTAAGCATTAAAAGACTTACAATTCCAGCGGGAAGAGTGTAATAGTCTGCACTGACCTCTCAGGCAAGGGGCCACATAGACAGGTAGGTCTGGGTAGTGTGGTGACATCAGGGAGCCTAGGTGGTGTAATGGTTAGCACACTCAATTCAATTCTTTTATTTTAACTCTCTGCAAGGTATGTTTACAATAAATTGAGGTGATACAATAAATGCATACAAATTCCTTACAGACAGAAAGATCCCAGAAAAGCGATGCTTATCTAGCTGGTCTCCATGATGTGAATGAAAAGTGATGACAATAACAAATTATTAAACTTAAGCTACATTTTTAACTAATGATTATGATGAGATACTGATGCGTCTCTTCACAGTTAGTAAAAAACAAAGTGACAATATGAATATTATATGGATATTGTGTGATGGATTCATGTACTACATGCAGTATCAGTAGTTATTTTGCATGTATGTTAATAGGGGTATTATATATATTCTTTACTGGTAATCGATTTAGTATGCATTGAGATAGCTTATCTTTAGTTTTTTACAGAAGTTTTTCAAAGTTGAAGGTTTCTAATCTCTACTGGTATTGAGTTCCAGATATTGGTTCCTTGGTTTTCAGTTGTTATTTTGCCATATTTGTTTCTAGTGTGTTTGTGATGTATGTTATTTATCTGTCGTGTGTTATGGGAATGGACCTGATTGTTTTCTTTGAAGAGATTATCAAATATTTCAGGGAGAGGCCATTCTTTTGCTTGTAAACAAATTTGCAATGTAAAAAACACCAAAAACCACAAAAAAAACCAACAACAACCTGGCTCGGAATGCAAAGAGATGTGGGTTCGAGTCCCGCTCTAGGCTCAATATTTCCCATTTTCATGACCCCGTCACAACACTACTTTAGCTTCTTATTTTCCTATTGGCTATGAGTTCATCTAGGTTTGAACAATGCTAACATTTATAAGGATTGGTTGGTTGTTGGAGTTTTACATCCTGGCAACATCTAAGGTCATATCAGGATAACTACTGACTTGTGACAATGCGCTCGCATGGCAACTTTATAATGCTGCCCCACTAGGAAACCCAGCCACCAGCACCATCACCTGATATCCCACTTAGTCACATTATCCTGACACTGAGACAACCAGTCCTTGCCCGATCCTAATAATGGCGAGTGCCTGGCTAGGAAGCGACAAGTATACATTTTAAAGTTATTGGTTTGACTCAACCAGGGTTCGAACCCGTGGGTTGGAATCCTACGATCTGCCAAAACGGGAGACGACGCTCAGCTCATTTGCCCATCCCATCAAGTCACTATCCTAAGGAAGACGGCTGATTTTCAATTGGAATAGCAAGAACCCGCAGCTAAGCCATGACTGGGTTACCATGCCTGTCTAAACCAGCATTTATTTGGGAGATGGTTATTTAAACATCGCTATGAATTTATTCAGATGAAACCGACAGAGTAGATAGAATATTTAAGCCGATGTCATAGTATCCGCAGACGACTTTCAGTGTCGACATAATTCTAAGTCATTATGAGAAATTTACCTCCCCAGACGCGGATGGCCGAATGAGTTTAGTGTCCACCTGCCGTTCTGATAGGTTGTGGGATTCAAACCCTCGCCGAATCAAATCAAAGGCCTAACAAATGAAAATTGTCACTACCTAGCCTGGCGCTTGGGATTCCTAGGATAGGGCAAGGAGCAGTGGAATGAGGAAGACCAATTGTCTGCGTTTGAAATTTCCCCTGCTTAATCAACTAATGTACACACAAAAATACAAAATAAAATAAAGACTATTTATCATTAATCAATTTGTGGTCTTTAATTTGTTTTATTATGCGTTATTGTCGCAGAGACGCCGAGTTTGGGATGCAGGGAGGAGTTGGTCGCTGGGTGGGTTTGGCGGCCGGCTTACTGAGTTCCAGATGGGATATTGAGAGGGAGGGGGTGGATTAGGGCGGTGGACGGGCAACGCGATAGGGCCGGGGGTTCACATCTTCCCGCCAACACGGGCGAATCGGTAGAGCGCAGGCCTCGCATGCGGGAGATAGCGAGTTCGGTTCCCGGTCGAGTCAAACCAATGACTTATCAAATTGATACTTGTCGCTTCCTAGCCTGGCACTCGGCATTAATAGGATAGGGCAAGGACTGGTTGGCACAGTGTCAGGATAATGTGGCTGAGTGGGATATCGGGTCATGGTGCCAGCCACCTGGTCTCCTAGTGGGGCAGCACTATAAAATCATGCACAAGTCTGTACCCATCCTGATATGACCTTAGATGTTGCCAGGACGTAAAACTCCAAAAAACAATTCTTCCCGCATGCCCACAAGAACCGAATATCGCCAAGTCACCGCCTTTCTTCGGTCACTAAATGTCGTCTGCTGTGAGTGAAAAATCTTTTTGTTTAATTGAAAGGCATTGAAGGGCATTTTCCAGTGAAATCGACACCGGGGACCGAACGCTAAAGCCTCAGTCACACCTACCCGGATCAGGGGCCGGACGAGCCCCGGACCGTCATCCGGGGTTGTCCGTGGCGATCTGGGGTGATCCGTGGCTTGTCCGTGGCTCGTCTGTGGCGACCCGCCCTGATCCAGCCTGATTCGTGGCTCGTCCGGCCCCGTCTGGGCTCCGCCCCAAATGTTTTAAAATGTTTAAAACATCCGGGGTGGTCCGGGGGATTTTGCGATCCGGGCTCAATCCGGCATGATCCGGGGGTGGTCCGGGTAGTCCGGGGGTGGTCCGGGGGTGGACCGGGGCCAGTCCGGGCTGTCCGGGGTGGTCTGGGGCTGTTTTTCCCCGGATGAGCCACAGTTTAACCCGGACCACCCCCGGACTATCCCGGACCACCCCCGGTGTACCCACGGACCACTCCTGGACTGCCCAGATAAGATCCAGATAAGACCCGGATCACCCCGGATCAGCCACAGATCGGCCCGGACCACTCCCGGATCACTCCCGGCTCTCCGGGACTAGTCCGTGGCTACACCGGGGAGTCCGGGGGTCGTCCGGGGCAGTCTGGGGCGATCCGGCCTCTGGTCCGGGGCTCGTCCGGGAAGGTGTGACTGCGAGGCAAAAAACGACGAAAACAGTGATTTTATCCGGGGTGGTCCGGGACAGTCCGGGCGATTGGTCCGGGGGTGGTCCGCTCAAAATCTGGGGCTCGTCCGGGTAGGTGTGACTGGGGCTTAAGCAGCAGATGACAGGTGCGCATGCGTGGAAATGTGCACTTCCGTTGGCACACGGACAGCTTCGTAGTCCGGGTTTGTTAGTCAGATTACATCAACACGGAAGTGTCTTGTTCACAAGGCGGCCCTTTTCCTTTTCACTGCTTCTTTCTGCTCTTTTGCTGCGGATCCCATCTTTTCCCTTCCTCCGTCTCCAGCCTTCGGCACCCGGACTCTAGTGCTTTGTCTGCATTACACGTAGAAGTTTATACTTCAGCCAAAATCGGACCGATTTATCGGTGTTAATTCAATGCTGCAGATTTGCAGCCTGTAATTGAACAGGTTACGAACAACCCAGACATCCATCCACCCAGTTAATCGGGGTCACTTGAACCCCATTCACACGGCACAACTTTAGGCCGATTTAGATGAAGCGAATTAGATGAAGCGAACTAGTATCGTCTCCACACACGGAGCGGATTAAGGCGGAAATCGATATCTGCGCATGAGCAAGTCCATAGTAACCAGCGCCAGTTTCGGTTAGTCGACGTCGCCACGAGAGAATGTGGGTTCGACCTAGATATGTATTAACTGAATCGTATTGTTTTGGAACGTTCAAAACTTCTGCTGGGCAGTGAAACCCTAAAAATAAATGATGAACAAAATATCTGTGCACCTCTAGCCGGTTCATAGACCAAATTTACTGGAAAGTCAACAAACTCAGGTCTCGACTGTGACGTCCTTAATCCACCTCATCTAAACCGCTACCATCCACACATGCCACTTATGTTGATTTAAGCTAAATTGCTTCATCTATACTACTTCGCGAGGTGGTTTACTTGAAGCGAACTAGATGAATCGATTCAGCCCTAAATCGCTTCAGCGTGGCGTCCACGTGGCGAATGTGAGGCGAACTAGGCAAGTCGATTTAGATGAAGCGTTTTAACTCGCCAGTGTGAACGGGGCTTTAGAAGGCGAGATTGGTTGTGAAGATGGTCGGTTAATGGTTCGAACTGCGAATGTCGGTTGAGGTTTACAACCGATAGAGAAATGTGAAGAGAAGGAGAACAAGAGAGAGAAAGAGATAAACAGAGAGAGAGAGAGAGAGAGAGAGGGGCAGAGAGGGAGGGGGAAAGAGGAGGGGGGAGACCCCAGAGAAGAGGTACTGATTGAGTAATTAAAGTTGCATAGCCCGATGGTTTTGAGTTTCTGTAATTCTTCTGAGATATATATATATTAAATTGATCATTATAATCTACTTTACCTTAGTTTGAAGTAATTTGATTTGAAATGGTTATGTTTTGAGACAATTGAAGTGCAAACATGTAAAAATTACTTTTGGCAAGCACACTAAAACTGACACCATATGCTTTAACAGAAAAAGGTTCTATTAAATTGTCTCAGTAATCCCTTGCATGTAGCACCAAATGCTTAATAAGTGCATCAGTATCAAAGTTAGATATGTAGAATTAATTCTAGATGATTGCTTTGGTTTTGAAATTTGATGCTTTATCGGACTATGCAGCCTCATGGCCCTGTCACATTACGACGTATCTCGCCAGCGTGCCGCCAACACGGAAAATCACTTTTTTACGTCGAGAAGCGTCAAACTTTTCGGCGTGGGGGGAAAAGTTGGACGTATACATATCGTATACACAGCATATGGCCAACGTATGGCCAACGTATGGCTAACATACCTCCCGGCGAAAAATCCTCGAATTACGCTCACGGTATGTTCACAGAACGCCGGTGAAAGTTATATACGTTATTCGATCGCGAGAACTACGAGTCATACATTACATACGTCAATACATGCTGGAAAAATGCTAAACGTACGTTAGATGTACATTAGGTTACGTTATCCATATATTGTCAGTATGCAGACTGTACGTTCCCACTGCCTTTAAACTAGGTCAATGTAGTGCAACGTAGTGAACAACGTTTGACTAATGTACATCTAAAATACATCGACGTACGCCTAATGCTTACATAATGTACGGCTGACGTAAAATCCACAGGTTGTCGAACGTTGTTGCGTGTCAAAAGTTTTGTGTGTGCACAAAACTTTGCCGACCCCCTGATGCATGCCACCGTATGTCACCGAACGTCGACATACATTGACATATACCAACGCGCGCCTAACGCGTGCGTAACACATACTGACATATCCCGACGTAGCGGCAAAAAATCACATACGTCAACATACATTGGCGCGAAGTGTCGTAATGTGACAGCACCATCAAAGAAAAGTCCACCGTTGTGCGTGCACAAAACTTCGCCGACCCCCTGACGCGCGCTACCGTATGTCACCGAACGTCGACATACATTGACGTATACCAACGCGAGCCTAACGCGCGCGTAACACATACTGATATATCCCGACGTAGCGGCAAAAAATCACATACGTCGACGTACGTTGGCGCGAAGTGTCGTAATGTGACAGCACCATCAAAGAAAAGTCCACCGTTGACTAGTACATTTGACACATTAACTCCATATTGAAGAAATACTTGAAAAAGAAAATCCTTCCCAAAAAACAGCAACACCCAGTAGAAATTGATCTGGAGTGGAAAGTAAATATCTCACATTTCAGCTTGCTATTTTTGTCTAGTCTTAGAGGCAATAAGTCGTGAATAGTACCCGGATCCACTCACCAGGGGGCAGATGCAATCGTCAATAAGGATGGCGATAAAAAGGGTATTATTAGTTGGCTGGCACCGGTGGCACCTCTCACGCATGCGCCGAGGCACAAAGTGGGCCGACTCTTCAGTACCCTCGCCCCGGCATACTAACAATTCAACCACCCAATACATCGAAGTCAGCGCAGACTTCCCGTGTGGAAGGTCGGGAGTTCGGATCACAGCCGAGTCAAACCAATGACTTCTAAAATTGATACTTGTCGCTTCCTAGCCTGGCACTCGGCATTAATAGGATAGGGCAAGGACTGGCTGGCTCGGGATATCGCTGTAAAATTTTCCAATCTAATGGCATGAGCATATATGTGAAACTACTATAATAAATCGCAACTTGTCTATATAAAGGTAAATGGTAATATATACAATCCAAAGGCATATGAGGGATATGTGGAATTGGTAAACTATTACTCATTAGGTATAGAAATTGTATAGTAAAATAGTCTTTGGAGGAGTGTCACTTCTTAGAATAGTCTTTGGAGGAGTCACCTCGCATACCACCTCCCCCCCCCCCCCCCATGGTGTTATTTATGGATCATTGGCCACTACAAGGCAAACCAGTGGTCTGGTCCACAACTGGTTCAAAGGCTGTGGTATGTGCTGTCCTATCAGTGGGAAAGTGCATATAAAAGACCCCTTGCTGCTTATCGGAAAGAGTAGCCTATGTGGCGGTGGCGGCGGGTTTCCTCTGTAATATATGTATACTCGTGGCGATTGGGAATACCCCCCCACGTCACGTGACGTCATAGACGACGTAGGGAGATGACGAGAAATAAACCAGTTGGAACTAGCCTTCGCCGTGTGTGGTCATTTTGTATCTTATCACTTATTACATGGTGTCAGATACATAGAACTCGGAATGGCGCTCACCGGATTAAAGCCTCCTGGACCATTAAATCTGGAGGACAACATGTCCCTAAATTGGGAACAATGGCACGACTCTTATGAGTTTTACGCTGCTGCTGCTGGAATTCACGCAAAGCCTGAAAAGGTACAGTGCGCAGTGTTTCTACACGTAGCCGGTGCCGAGGCACAAAAGGTTTACAGGACGCTTAAGAGTGATACCAGCATCATCGACAAGATACAACCTTTAGTTGATGCTTTCCGCACATACTGTAAAGGGAAAACAAATATCACAGTTATACGCTATAAGTTCAACTCACTACAACAATCAACCGAATCAATGGATGCCTACATCCGCGAACTGCAATATCGGGTAGCACATTGTAACTATGGAGAACTGACTGACTCCATGTTGTGCGACCGATTAGTTTGCGGCGTCAAAGAGGATAAACTAAGAGACCGATTACTACAAACGGCTAACTTAACACTCGAACAGTGCATAGAAACCTGTCGTTTAAGTGAACACAAGGCAACACTATTGTCAGAAGCGACACTGACAGCAGAAATCGACCACGTCGACGCTGTCACCATGAGGCCGTGGACAACCGATCCGCCGCCACAACGGACGCCCCCATGGACAGGTCGGCGCAGTCAATCGAAGCCTGCGAGCACACGAACACAGTGTGGTAGGTGTGGATACGTGCATACACCCGGACAGTGCCCTGCAAAAGGTAAACAATGTTCGAAATGTCACCTGCTGGGACACTTCTCCAAAGTGTGTAAAACAAAGCGACCAAACTACGCAAGTCTCAATGTCATCCAAGTGGATGATAACAACCCTACTCCACCCGACATGGACAGCAACTACGACATGGATAATGACTTATTCATCGGGTGCCTCTCTCAACATGACAGTGACGGCACCTCCCTCTGGTACGCTACCATATTCCTCGACAGTGAGAGGGTGAGATTCAAGTTGGACACAGGGTCTCAAGCCAACATAATTCCGAAGGAGGTGTATGACAAGCTAAGCAATGTGCCCCTTCACCCTTCAAGATGCACGTTGGTAACGTTCTCGGGGGAGAGAATTCATCCTGAGGGAGAAGCCGACATCGTGACGAATGGCAGACGACTACGCTACCAGGTTACAAGTACAGGCTGCCCGATACTAGGAAGCGACGCGTGCGCAGGCCTAGGCCTAATACGACGCGTCAACACGGTATCAACAATAACGTCGGCGATGTCACCTCCCGATACGGCACCAATCACTGTGCAGGCAGACGACCCGAGCGCGCAGTTGCTGGTAAACAAATATTATGACATTTTCGAAGGTTTAGGGAAAATAAAAAGCAACGCAATCATTCAGACTGATAAAAATATAACACCATGTATAGACCCACCCAGGAGGATACCTCATGCAATAGCCGATCAAGTAAAAAATGAATTGAAAAGAATGGTTAGGCTAGGAGTAATAATTGAAGAATCGGAGCCCACCCCATGGGTTAGTTCTATAACTGTAGTAAAAAAGCCTAATAAAATTCGCGTGTGTTTGGATCCCACCAAATTAAATAAAGCAATTCTTAATAGTCCATATCCAACAAGAACTATAGAAGAAGTCATAGCTAAAACTTCAGATGCAAAATTCTTTTCAGTTATAGATGCCAACAGTGGCTACTGGCAAATCGAATTAGACAAAAGCAGTAGCAGACTATGCACTTTTAATACACCGTGGGGCCGGTACCGATTCACTCGTTTACCGTTTGGTATTAAAACCGCGGGAGACATTTTCGTACAAGAAATGAATAAAATTTTATACGGGTTAGCAGGTGTAAATGTAGTCACAGATGACATATTAGTATACGGCTCCACCATCGAGGAGCACAACACACGGTTAGAAGCCGTATTCAAAAGAGCTCGCAATGCAAATTTAAAATTTAACCCATCCAAGTCAAAAATATGTAAAAAAGAAGTTACATATGTAGGACATACGCTCACACAGGCAGGGGTCAAACCTACAAATGAAAGGATTCAGGCCATCGTCGAGATGCCGGCACCAAGCGATAAAGCCGGAGTGCAGCGATTCCTAGGGATGCTAGGGTACGTCGGAAAGTTTATTCCGAAAATGTCAGAAATAGCTAAACCTTTACGACAATTACTAGGTAAGAATGTCGCCTGGCACTGGCAACACGAGCAAAAGGAGGCATTTTCGATGTTAAAAAAATTGTTAATCACGGCACCTGTATTACAATACTATAATGTAACAAAACCAATAACATTACAGGTAGATGCATCCCAGTCTGGGCTGGGAGCTGTACTGTTCCAAAATAACAAACCAGTAGCGATGGCTTCTAAATCATTAGACCAAACACAATCGAGCTATGCAGTCATCGAAAAGGAACTCCTGGCAATATGTTTCGGGTGCAAGAAGTTCCATCAATATATATTTGGCAAACAAATAACAATTCAAACTGACCACAAGCCCCTAGTAGCAATAATGGACAAACCGATACATGTGCTATCAGCTAGAATGCAAAGGATGAGACTCCGTTTGCAAAACTACAATATTACATTAATGTATATTAAAGGTACCGATATGTACTTTGCAGATGCCTTATCCCGAGCCCACTCTACAACCATCCAGCCGAATAATCTATTCGACTCAAGCCTAGCCGTCGCACAGATCGATGTGGCGCCACATATCCTTCAGAGAATTAAAATGGAAACTAAAATAGATGAGGCATTACATGAAGTCATTAAATTGACACAGCAAGGTTGGCCCACTGAAAAAGGGCAAATACACATATTAGCAAAACCCTTTTACACGTTCAAAGACAGTTTGACATACGTGGATAATGTGCTACTTAAAGATAACCAAATAGTAATACCCTCTAAGTTGCAACACGAAATGCTAACCTTGATACATGAATCGCACTTAGGCATCATTAAATGTAAGGAGTTGGCCCGTGACAACGTATTCTGGCCAGGTATGTCGAAACAAATCGAAGACATGGTTGCTCGCTGTTCAAATTGTCAATCATTACGAAACAAACCACACTCCGAACCAATGATATCACATCAAATACCCCAATTACCCTTCCAAAAAGTAGGTATCGATCTGTTTCAAATACACAACAAAGTTTTTCTAGTAGTAGTAGACTACTACTCCAAATACCCCGAAGTGGTAGAATTAAGAGAGACAACAAGTAAAGCCACAATTGTAGTATTGAAACAAATATTTTGCCGATTCGGTATACCAGAAACAGTGGTCTCGGATAATGGTCCTCAATTTCAAAGTGCAGCATACAAAGAGTTTGCAAAGGAGTTTGGATTCCAAACGGTATTCTCTAACCCCCTGCACGCTCAGAGCAATGGCCTGGCCGAGAGGTACGTGCAAACAATCAAACATATTATAAAAAAGGCTACAAACGACAACAAAGATTATAATATTGCACTGCTAAACTACCGAAACACACCCCTCACCACTATAGGTGCCTCCCCAGCACAACTGCTTTTTAACAGGAGACTAAAATGCAGATTACCAACAACAAAAAAACAATTAAAACCAGAGATCCCCACACATAAGATAAACCAATTCAACAGAGCTCAGCAGTCGCAACGTAAATATCATGACAAACATGCAGGTGTACAACATGCGAAACTACAAAAAAAAGACCATGTCCAATACATTGATCATCATGAAAAATGGAGACCTGGAATAATAGTACAAACAAACACACCCGGCCCTCGAGATTATAAAATCAAAAATGCAGAAAATAATGTATTGAGAAGAAATCGGAAATATATATTCAAAGTACCAAGTAGCCAAGCAAATCAAGCAACATACACCATCAAATCAGCACCACCGCAACTACTTTCAAAACAGTCAACCAGTAATAATGCCCCGATCACAACACCTTACATCACTCGGTACGGTCGAATGTTGCGCCCAGTGGAAAGACTTATACAGCAGTAGCCTCCGGCGAACAAGTAAGAGTACTTAGAATTAAGACGTTGTCACTAATAGTATTAAAATAAAACAAAAACAACAACATAGTAACTCGTTCATCAATAACATGTTAGAAAATAAGATTATACGATATATGAGAACAAACTATTAAACTGTATCACGCTGTTGCACTGTTACACTATAATTGAACCACCATATATATATAAAAAAAAAAATTTTTTAAAAAAAGAGGGGAGATGTAATATATGTATACTCGTGGCGATTGGGAATACCCCCCCACGTCACGTGACGTCATAGACGACGTAGGGAGATGACGAGAAATAAACCAGTTGGAACTAGCCTTCGCCGTGTGTGGTCATTTTGTATCTTATCACTTATTACATCCTCCAAAGAAACATGTCAGAATGACCATATGTTTGATGTCCAATAGCCGATGATAAAAATCAATGCGCTCTAGAGGCGTCGCTAAATAAAATAAACTTTCTTTTTACCATATATGAACAGAGTCAGAATTCTAACTGATTTGGCCATCTTGCGTGGTCGGTCCCTGAGGAAGGACTATAAGCTGCATAGTCCGATGGTTTTGAGTTTCTGATATTTTCTGAGATAAATATATTATGTTGATCATTATAATCTACCTTACTATAGCTTGAAGTAATTTTTATTTTAAATGGTTAACTTTTGAGCCATCACAACCATGCACAATTAATTTAGGAAAGCACGCCAAAACTCTATAGGCTTCTGCAGTGACAGCTTCTATTACATTGACCCAGAATTCCCTTATAATTATATGTGATGACAAAAGTTTACGAAGTGCACCAGTATCCAAGTAAGATATGTAGAATCAAATCGACATAATTGCTTTGGTTTTGAAAATTTGATGTTTTCATCGGACTATGCAGCTTTAAGCATTTGCTGCTGCACGGCAGAGCATAAACATCAATTTAATAGAACCAACGGTCTCACAATTTCAACATGCATACCAAAATTAATCTAGCATGTTGTCACTTCAGATGTCTCCAAAAGCCAACAACTTACAATCAAAGTTATTGCAAACTAAAGAAAGGTAAACCAAAATGATTAATCCAATATATATTTTTTAATGGTAGAAATTCAAAACCATCAGACTATGCAACTTTAACTACCACCAGCACACTTCCTAAAACTAAAAAGAATCCATTTTGATCGCCTCTGCTCGTAAATGATTTGGTTGGTTGTTGGAGTTTTACATCCTGGCAACATCTAAGGTCATATCAGGATGGGCACCGACTTGTGGCAGTGTGCACTCATGGCAAATTTATAGTGCTACCCCACTGGGAAATCAGGCTGCCAGCACCATGACCTGATATCCCACTCAGTCACATTATCCTGACACTAAGTGAATCAGTCCTTTCCCTATCCTATTACTGCTGAGTGCCAGGCTAGGAAGTGACAAGTATCAATTTTATAAGTCATTGGTTTGACTCGACCGGGAACCAAACTCCCGACCTTCCGCACGCGAGGCCCGCGCTCTATCGATTCGGCCACCGCGCCCGGTGCTCGTAAATGATGTTCCCGAACCCTACTGAAAGTGAAAGGTGTCTCCGTCTATATTAGAGATAAGCATAAAGAACTTCTACATCTGTACTTACCATATTTATGCTACCCTCAAGTTTTTCCTAAAGCCTAATGCGTCAACTTCCACAAATCTCGAAAATGGTGGGCGGGTTTTACATCCTAACAACACCTGGTCATGTTAGGATGGGCACCAACTTACAAAAGTATGCACTCATTGTGGCTTTATAGTGCTGTCCCCATTATGACAGAGCACTGGCAGCACCATGCTATGGTATCCCACTCGGTCATATTAACCTTAACACTGAACCAACCTGCCCTATCCTGGGAAAGCCCTATCCTGGTAGTAGTGTCGTGAGGGTAATGGTTTTTGCAAATGGGAAACACTATGCCTACAGTGGGATTCGAACCCACACTTCTGCCATTCCGAGGAGAGCGTGGATAGCAATATTAGCATTATGCTATCTATACTCCCTGACACAATCCACCTAGCTGTGCATGCGGCATTTCACCTGGGGAAGTCAGTGCCCCTCACTACACTAGCAATGCCGAGTGCTCTGTAAGTTAGCGACAAGTATCAATTCTGTAAATCTTCAACTTTTTCTTTGTGTTTCATTATTACAGTCCTTGTTTCATTATTACATTCGTTGATTAAGTGATGACAATTTCAATCACAGACGATTCGTCTTCCTCATTCCACTGCTCCTTTACCCTATCCCAATAATGCTGAGCGCATACAGTCCTTGTTTCATTATTACATTCGTTGATTAAGTGATGACAATTTCAATCACAGACGATTCGTCTTCCTCATTCCACTGCTCCTTTACCCTATCCCAATAATGCTGAGCGCATACAGTCCTTGTTTCATTATTACATTCGTTGATTAAGTGATGACAATTTCAATCACAGATGATTCGTCTTCCTCATTCCACTGCTCCTTTACCCTA
>CM059198.1:35919296-35926796 GCA_030323885.1 Branchipolynoe longqiensis
GGGGAGAGGGAGGGCATTGAAGCAGGCTTATTCGTTAAAGCATGTTGACCGCTGAGAAAGTTTTGCGCTAGTTTGGCCTGCAGGGAGGTGTCCCGTCCGACACGACCACAACGAGCCGAGACCAGCGTGAGCTACTCACGCACGCGCAGTCCTCATCAGCACTGCGTCAAGCAACTCAACACGCCCCTCTCGAATCACGCAGAAGCAACACTACGGCCAGTCCCCGGCCATACTGCCCGTGCACAGGGAGCCCTACCTCAGGTATAGCATTACATACCGTATTGTCTCCTTTAGACGGCGTGGGTCGTTACAGCGCGGTTTGTTTTTCGCAGCTTTAGAAGGGCGACGGAGAGGTGGATACCAAATGGTGTGGCCCGGGTGATTGGTTGGGTGGTTGTTGGAGTTCTGTCCTGGCAACATCTACGGTCATATTAGGACGGGTACCAACTTGTGACAGTGCACACTCATGGCGACTTTATAGTGCTGCCCCATTGAGAAATCAGGCCACTGGCACCATGACCCGATATCCCACTCAGTCATATTATCCTGACACTGAGCTAACCATTCCTTGCCCGATGCTAAGAATGCCGGGCGCCAGGCTAGGAAGCGAGAAGTATCAGTTTTGTCATTGGTTTGACTCGACCGGCAATGAGTGCACACCTTCACATGTCAGTACGCGACATGACCAGAGGACGCCCGGATGCAGGATCCAACCACGCCGACCTGGGAAGGGGCAGAGCGGTCTGACAAGATCCCTAAAATCGGCTATTTGATAAAGATAATTTAATAACAAAACAAAACTGTCTTGCTTCTTCTATTGACTGATTTCATTAATAATATGTTCACCATGCATCGGCATAATAACAGCAAGCAAGTGTGTCTGTAGATATTACAGCTGTTAGTTTCTACAATAATTGGGAAAAAATAAATCCGAAAATGTACCATAAACATTTCATACAAGATCATACATGACTGCGAATATTAATGAATTCTTTATTCTGACCATATTCAGAGCAGGCCTGCGCACACCACCCTCCGACCCCCCTCCCGCCTGTGGTACGGATATTAGGATTGTTGAAAGGTAATGTGCAGCAGGAGGCTGGCTGGGATGTGAGCAGCGACACAAATCGTACAGAGATCAGTGTGTACAGCATGTAAAGCTCATGGACTGAGCAGCTCAGTTAACATGGCGAGCAGCTCAGCAGTGCCTTCGTTGCTGCTACAGCGTGTGCCTTCGTTGCTGCTACATCGGGTGGCTTCATTGCTGCTACACCGTGTGGCTTCATTGCTGCTGCACCGTATGGCTTCATTACTGCTGCACCGGGTGCCTTCATTGCTGCTACACCGTGTGCCTTCATTGCTGCTACACCGTGTGGCTTCATTGCTGCTACACCGCGTGCCTTCATTGTGCTACACCGTGTGCCTTCATTGCTGCTACACCGTGTGGCTTCATTGCTGCTACACCATGTGCCTTCATTGCTGCTACACCGTGTGGCTTCATTGCTGCTACACCGTGTGGCTTCATTGCTGCTACACCGTGTGGCTTCATTGCTGCTACACCATGTGGCTTCATTGCTTCTACACCATGTGGCTTCATTGCTGCTACACCATGTGGCTTCATTGATGATACACCGTGTGCCTTCATTGCTGCTACACCGTGTGCCTTCATTGCTGCTACACTGTGTGGCTTAATTGCTGCTACACCATGTGGCTTCATTGCTGCTACACTGTGTGCCTTCATTGCTGATACACCATATGCCTTCATTGCTGCTACACCATGTGGCTTCATTAATACTACACCATGTGCCTTCATTGCTGCTACACCGTGTGCCCTCGTTGCTACTACACCGTGTGGTTTCATTGCTGCTACACCGTGTGGCTTCATTGCTGCTACACCGTGTGCCTTCATTGCTGCTACACCGTGTGGCTTCATTGCTGCTACACCGTGTGCCTTCATTGCGGCTACACTGTGTGGCTTCATTGCTGCTACACCGTGTGGCTTCATCAAGCCATCATCCCCACCAGCCACTAACTACATCCCCACCACCCACTAAGACCATCATCCACCACCCATTAATCCTCTCACACACTAACTACATCCCCACCACCCACTGAGACCATCATCCACCACCCATTAATCCTCCTCTCACACACTAACTACATCCCCACCACCCACTAAGACCATCATCCAGCACCCATTAATCCTCCTCTCACACACTAACTACATCCCCACCACCCACTAAGACCATCATGCACCACCCATTAATCCTCCCCTCACCCACTAACTTAGTAACTACATCCCCACCACCCACTAAGACCATCATCCACCACCCATTAATCCTCCTCTCACACTCTAACTACATCCCCACCACCCACTAAGACCATCATCCACCACCCATTAATCCTCCTCTCACACACTAACTACATCCCCACCACCCACTAAGACCATCATCCACCACCCATTACTCCTCCTCTCACACACTACCTACATCCCCACCACCCACTAAAACCATCATCCACCACCCATTAATCCTCCTCTCACATTCTAACTACATCCCCACCACCCACCAAGACCATCATGCACCACCCATTAATCCTCCTCTCACACACTAACTACATCCCAACCACCCACTAAGACCATCATGCACCACCCATTAATCCTCCTCTCACCCACTAACTACATCCCCACCACCCACTAAGACCATCATCCACCACCCATTAACCCTCCTCTCACCCACTAACTACATCCCCACCACCCACTAAGACCATCATCCACCCATTAATCCTCCTCTCACACACTAACTACATCCCCACCACCCACTAAGACCATCATCCCCCACCCATTAATCCTCTCACACACTAACTACATCCCCACCACCCACTAAGACCATCATCCATTACCCATTACTCCTCCTCTCACACACTAACTACATCCCGACCACCCACTAAGACCATCATGCACCACCCATTAATCCTCCTCTCACACTAACTACATCCCCACCACCCACTAAGACCATCATCCACCACCCATTACTCCTCCTCTCACACACTAACTACATCCCCACCACCCACTAAGAACATCATCCACCACCCATTAATCCTCCTCTCACACACTAACTACATCCCCACCACTCACTAAGACCATCATCCACCACCCATTAATCCTCTCACACACTAACTACATCCCCACCACCCACTAAGACCATCATCCACCACCCATTAATCCTCCTCTCACCCACTAACTACATCCCCACCACCCACTAAGACCATCATCCACCATCCATTAATCCTCCTCTCACACACTAACTACATCCCGACCACCCACTAAGACCATCATCCACCACCCATTAATCCTCCTCTCACACACTAACTACATCCCCACCACCCACTAAGACCATCATCCACCACCCATTAATCCTCCTCTCACACACTAACTACATCCCCACCACCCACTAAGACCATCATCCACCACCCATTAATCCTCCTCTCACACTCTAACTACATCCCCACCACCCACTAAGACCATCATGCACCACCCATTAATCCTCCTCTCACACACTAACTACATCCCCACCACCCACTAAGACCATCATCCACCACCCATTAATCCTCCTCTCACCCACTAACTACATCCCCACTCCCACTAAGACCATCATCCACCCATTAATCCTCCTCTCACACTCTAACTACATCCCCACCACCCACTAAGACCATCATGCACCACCCATTAATCCTCCTCTCACACACTAACTACATCCCCACCACCCACTAAGACCATCATGCACCACCCATTAATCCTCCTCTCACACACTAACTACATCCCGACCACCCACTAAGACCATCATCCACTACCCATTAATTCTCCCCTCACACACTCATCACATCCCTCACTGCTTGTCTAGTACGACTCAACAACGGTGTTCTAAACGACAGGGCTTAGATCGATAAACAACCAGAAAGCTTAAACTGGGCGCTCTAGCCTCTTTTTGTGTCCTTTCTGTTTACTTCTAAATGACCCATTTCCGGATTAACAAGAGGCCACACGACCACAAAGCCGCCTCTTATTTCTGAGGAACGCTCGCTTCTGGTCGGTGCACTCCGAACATTTCATTTTAACCTACTAATCGACTGTGCTGAGCCATAGTGTTTATTTTCTTCATTTTCGCTCTCTCTTTAAAGCATATTGCATTGATTTAAATACGCTGACAGTCCAGGAGAGGGGGTGGGGGGCTATTTCAAGGCCAGCGACTGGCTTCGTGGTAATATTAACGTTTGAAACGATAGTCTCTGGTTTTGAGATTCTGTATTCTCAGTTTCCTAGTAAGGTATGTTGGGGCAGAACAACATTTTAGGTCAATTTGCTTTTCTTTTTAAACAATTTAGTTGAAAAAATCGACAATATCTTGTGTCATTCATTTGTGGTTGTTTCTTGGTGTTGAAAAATCATTATTTGAAACAAAAAGAATCCGAACAGGAAGATTGAGCACTACCAGCGACAAAACACCACACACACACAAACAAAAAACAACCACCTGACTGAAGTGAATATCACATTCGGGATCCATACGCAATAGACGATTTTCTCCACCAACCCTCCCTCTGACAGCATCGGCAAGAACGTATGTATAGGACAGTACCCAAAAGCAGAGTTTCTTTGTTTTTGTTATGGCAGGGTTCAATACAAAGTTAGTACTCGCTACCCGAGTTGACCCACAAGCAGAGTTCTGGTTAAGTGCACGTGCATTGCGAACATCGTCTATGTGAGCTAATGGTCATGAGGAGTTGTTAATGTATAAGATCCACATTCCCCTGTGCCTAACGCACTGATAAAGTTAGACGAGGGTAGATCTAAATGACACCGTGTTCTGTACACCATCGCTTCACCCAATATTGTATTAAACGTCGCAAACAGTCTATATGCTGATATTCATTGTAACTGTCAATCAATTGACGGCCTGGTCAAATCCCATATCGAATTGGCTACAGTTTGTTTGTTTGTTGTTTTATGTCCTAGCAACATCTAAGGTCATATCAGGATGGGTACTGACTTGTGGCAGTGCACATTCATGGCGACCTTTCAGTGCTGACCCACTGGGAGACCAGGCCACCATCACCATGACCCGATATCCCACTCAGTCACATTATCCTGACACTGAGCTAACCAGTCATTGCCCTATCCTAATAATGCCGAGCACCAGGCTAGGAAGTGACAAGTATCAATATTTAAGTCATTGGTTTGACTCGACCGAGAACCGAACTCACGATCTTCCGCACGCGAAGCCTGTGCTCTACCGATTTGGCCACCGCACCCGGTGAATTGGCTACAGACTAAAACCATTGATGTATATATTATTATGACCAGTTATATATTTAGAACAAATTAAAACCCCAGCACCAGTTGATGGCAATAGCTATGTCTTGAAAGATCAAATTATTTTACAAAACGCTTCTGACTAGTATTCAACTCTGCTGTGTCCATCCAGGACTTGACTTTTTTTGTATGGCTCCATTAGGAGAATATATTCCCACCGGATGAATGTTCCGAGCACCACCTGGCGGGACGCTCCTGAACCAGCGGCGTTGTGTGTCGTTAAGGGCCGCCCAGTTCTACGGCTTCCAGGTGGCCTTTGAGCTGGTGGATGCCAGCACGACTTCGGTATTTGGAACCTCACTTCAGTATTTAGAATACCACTTCGCCACTTTGACTTATAGAAACAAAGACCAAAGGCACAGAAAGCCTATTCTGAACACCGTCATATAAATACACTACAAGGTTTAATACCGCCCCCCCCCCTTCTTTCTTTTATTCACTTAAAATAAAATTCTTCACATGGGTGAATAATCCAGATTCAAAGATAAATGTTATTTTTAATTACTTCAAGAACCGAAAAGATTTGCTCTATTTTCCTTTCACTATAAATTTTTATATTTGTACTGTACATTTATGTAGGTGTCTTTACCTAACCATGTGAAGGCCCTGAGTTAAATCCAAGGGCGTGCACGAAGCTATTCAAATCCAGGGTGACATTATTCAGAAGTAAGGGTAGTGAGGATATATACGTGTGTGTGTGTGTGTGTGTGTGTGTGTGTGTGTGTGTGTGTGTGTGTATGTGTGTGTGTGTGTGTGAATGAATGAGTGAATGCATGATGGAGTGAATGAATGAGTGAATGCATGATGGAATGAATAAGTGAGTGGTTGAGTCTGTATGAGTGAGTGAATGAATAAGTGAGTGGTTGAGTCTGTATGAGTGAGTGAATGAATAAGTGAGTGGTTGAGTATGTATGAGTGAGTGAATGAATAAGTGAGTGGTTGAGTCTGTATGAGTGATTGAATGAATAAGTGAGTGGTTGAGTCTGTATGAGTGAGTGAATGAATAAGTGAGTGGTTGAGTCTGTATGAGTGAGTGAATGAATAAGTGAGTGAGTGTGTGGCTGAGTAAGTGAGTGAGTGAGTGAGTGAGTATGAGTAAGTGAGTGAGTATGAGTAAGTAAGTGAGTGAGTGAATAGACCATGGTGTAGAATCAGGTCACACTGCACCTCAGCCCCGAGTGTAGCCTACAAAGGCGGGGCCGTAGATCCGGAGGCGCTGAGCTTTTCGCGCCAAATAGACAGCACTTAAACAAGAGAGCAAACAACTGGTCGCCACCGAGCGGGCCTTTGTAGCGGACAAGGCGCTAAATCACCATCACGGGCCACCAAAACCTGGCCACAAATTGGACCATTGATGAACTAGGGGAGCTGCGAGCTGGGATTGGGTAACTAAGGGAGACGGGAGTTGCGACTTCCGGTAGCATGGGAACAACATTACCCAGTATTGCTTAGGTCATCTGTGTGATTAGTGAGGTTAAGCAACGTTGAAGTTAGTCAGTTGAGTGATTCTTGCAGCTTTACGTCCTGGCGACATCTAAGGTCATATCAGGGCTGGTACCGACCTGTGACAGTGCGCACTCGTGGCGACTTTATAGTGCTGCCCCACTGGGAGACCAGGCTGCCAGCACTCATATCCCACTCAGTCACATTATCTCAAGTTCATCAGTACATCTAGATTTGACCAATTGGAAATACGAGGTGACATAGACATCCTGATACAGGCCCATCAGCTCCCAAATCAGTAAGCGATACAAATTAACTTCACACAAAACTCTTTCATTGGATGCGATAGCATCTTCGATGATAGACAGGTGTTGCCCCGCTACACTCCTCCACATCCACCAACCAGATCGCCTTCTCATCATGTGGGCCTTTGGCATCAGGCGACAGACTCCGCCAGCCGCCAATCCACTCAGGGGATGCGGAAAGAGCGATTCGATACAGACCACTCTGCCAAATACCGAAATGCATGCTTCGCACACCAAGGCTAGCCAAGTGCTGGTTCCCTAACGGCCGCACTCACCTCACATCTTATAAATAAATAACTCTGCAACTAAAAGAAGCCGGCTCGCAAGGCAATTGAAAGGAACGAGAAAGAACAGACCAAGAATACTGGAGACTTCAGACTA
>CM059198.1:35931796-35938883 GCA_030323885.1 Branchipolynoe longqiensis
CTATCTTGTTGTTTACCCTGTATGTTTTGTTGAGGCGCCAATAAAGCGTCTCTTTTCTCCACCCCCGCCTTGCCTTCCTTCTTTTCGCGCATGTCAACAAATTTATTCCCAACATGGCGGAATTAGCTAAGCCATTAAGAATAATACTAACTAAAGATGTCGCCTGGCATTGGCAAGAAGAACAAATTTATGCATTCGACAAACTTAAAGAATTGTTAACAAGAGCACCCGTTCTAAAAATTTTTGATGTGAAAAAAGATATTGTCCTTCAAGTAGATTCATCTAAATCTGGCCTTGGGGCGACCTTATTTCAAGAAAATAGACCGGTCGCAATGGCGTCCAAGGCATTAGATAACACACAAACAAATTATGCAGTAATTGAAAAAGAACTGTTAGCCATTTGCTTTGGGTGCAGGAAGTTTCATGAGTACATATACGGGAAAGAAGTGACTATTCAAACCGACCACAAACCCTTGGTAGCCATAATGAATAAGCCCATACACACACTATCAGCACGCATGCAACGCATGAGAATGCGGTTACAAAATTATAATCTACAAGTAATACATGTTAAGGGCACGCTGATGTATTTTGCAGACGCGCTGTCCAGGGCTCACACCACGTTGACAACACCGAACAACTTGTTCGACACAGACATAACCGTGGCCGCAATCGTTATGGAAGTGAACAATATAGCTAAAGTAAGGCAAGAGTTGGACAAGGATAAAACATTGCAGCAGGTTGTGTTGTTAGCAAAACATGGGTGGCCAAAAAGTAGCGCTGGCCTCAGTCAGAGTGTAAAACCATTTTTTACCTATAGAAATGACATAACAATACAAGACGATGTGTTATTAAAAGATAATTGTATTATAATACCAAAGACCATGCAGAGAGATATGCTAAATAAAATTCACGAGTCACATTTAGGCATAGTGAAATGTAAGCAGTTGGCCAGAGACAACGTCTTTTGGCCTGGAATAAGTAATCAAATCGAGGACAAGGTTTCAGTGTCAACTTTGCCAGGAGTACCGACACAAACAACATTCTGAACCTTTGATGAGTCATGACATTACATGTATTCCATATTATAAACTAGGCGTGGATTTGTTTACTGTTAACAAGGTGAATTTCCTGTTAGTCATTGACTATTATACAAAGTTTCCGGAAATAGTAGAGTTAACATCAACCACAAGTCAGGCCATAATAAGAAATTTGAAGCAAATGTTTTGCAGATATGGCATTCTGAACACAGTAGTATCAGACAACGGTCCACAATTTAACAGCGCAGAGTACCTACAGTTTGCACATAACTACGGTTTCACACCTAAATTTACAAACCCAATGTTCCCGCAAAGTAACGGCCATGTAGAAAGATACGTACAAACTGTAAAATTGATGATAAAAAAATCTCTACTGGACGGCAAAGATGCCAATATTGCACTTTTAAATTATCGAAACACCACAATCCAGGGCCTTGGTGCATCTCCGGCACAACTACTCATGTCCCGTAAACTACGGACACGGTTACCGATTTTAGAAACACATTTGAAACCAAGTTGCAAATATACAAACAACACTGAAATACGCAGAATACAGCAGAATCAAAAGAAATACTTTGATACCCATGCAGGACATGAACACCACAAGTTGCATACCGGAGACGAGGTACGATATCTCCATCACAAAGGAGGATGGGCTTCAGGAAGAATTGTAGAAACAAACACACCTGGCCCTAGAGATTACACTATGGTAAATAAACAAAACAATATAATTAGGCGAAATCGAAAACACATTTTCGTCTCACATAAGGGTGACACCCACCCTATTAGACCTGAATTAAAAACAAACACACACCAATATACTACACGATACGGCCGAGTTGTTCATCCCATACAAAGACTAGGAATAAATGACCAGTCATAATACCATTAGTATTTATGTATGTACTAATATATAAGTTCAATGTTGTATGTGGGATAGCATATTGAATATACAGGAACTGATATCATACCATGTGACTCAACCCTGACGCCGTTAACAGTGTTATAAGTTAAATACAATAGCTATAAATTTCTGTGATATGAAGACATGTACCTTGATGCAAAGTTGTATCGTGAAAAATCACGATCCAAAAATTTGTTGACAGTGCGAAACACATTCCCCTACCGGAGCATTAAAACGGCAATAGGCGTACTCAAGGCAGCATTTGACTATATACATGTTAAGATGGGACATCTACACTGTTAACCATCCCGTATTTACTGGACAGGAAATGATGTACGATCTATTGTATCATAGTTCACAGCTAGTCGTCACAAATGTTTATGTACTCCTAAATGTGAATCAAGTCGTTGTTCATACATCACACTATTTAAGTCAACAGTCACCCAAAGTGCCAATTGTTGGAGTACAACATAAGTTTAATAAAGTATGTGAATTCTTAAGTTCCACTGAAATGGCAAAATAGGTACTGTATTTGTTACGCTGTTAAAAGTTGATGTGGTTATTGGGCTATTGAGAATGCATTACATATACAATTATCGATATGCGATAGTGGTCGAAACGTTAATATTTATAAGACTGATGTTACTATTTATAAGACTGATGTTACTATCTATAAGACTGATGTTACTATTTATGAGAATGATGTTACTATCTATACGAATGACATGCATAGTATTTAAGATACTCATTCACATATGGGATGAGTGTAGAGTCGCGTATGTCATGTCTCAGTGCAACATTGCATTCTTCATAGGGGTTGGAGGTGTTTAAGAGTTCATGTAATTAATTAAAACTAATGAAACAATAAATATAATGAAATCAATAAAACTAATGAAAGGAGGATGTAATGTATGTAGGCGAACCGGGACACGCAGATAACCAGCATGGTATGGAATGTAACCAGGGACAACGGACGATGAATAAACGCCAATCATGAACTAGATCTCTCCGTGTCGACTCGACTTATTACATCGGGAGAGGAGGGGAGACCTGAGTCCAGGGTGTGAAGGTCGGGATGGTGAAGGGGCCCGCGAGGGCGCCGAGGGCGAGCTCGGTCTTGATGAAGCTCTCTATGTGGGGGGCGTGCTCGGGGGGCTCGCGGTGGTTGGTGAAGGTCGGGCGGGGGGGTGAGGAGGCGGAGAAGTTGGCGGGGAACCCAAACTCAATGAGGTCGAGAAGGGCGGGGTCGGGGTAATCGCGGAGGCGGTCGCGCCATGCGGGGATGTGGAGGCCAGAGGGAAGGGGGATGCGGGCGGCCAAAAAGTTAGGGGAGAGGGCCCACTTCCCTGAGTGCGGCAGATGGGGCGGAGTTGAAAGTGGTCGGTAAGCGGGCCCATGCTTCGATAGACGGCGTGGGGCCAGATGGGAGGAGTGGTGGGGCGGTTGGTGTATTGGTGAGGGGGGGGGCACAGGCAGGGGGCGGCGGGGAGGGTGCTTGGATGGAGGGGTCGGACGAGTCGATATTGTGCTGCTGTGTAGGTCACTGTGGCAGGGGGGGGGGGAGGGAGGAGGCGCGGTGAGGGAGGTTGAGGGGATGTGGAGGCCAGAGGGAAGGGGGATGCGGGCGGCCAAAAAATTAGGGAGGCCCGCTTCCCTGAGTGTGGCGTATGCGCGGGTGAAGGTGGGGTAGCGGGCCCACGCTTCGCTAGAGGCGTGGGGCCAGATGGCTAGGAGGGTGGGGCGGTATTGTTGAGAGGGGGCGCAGGAGGGGGCGGCGGGGAGGGTGTCTTGGATGTGGGGGTCGACGACGTCGGAGATGTGCTCGCTGAGGTCGTCGTGCGGGGGGGCGGGGTGGGGGGAGGAGGCACGGTGAGGGAGGTTGAGGGGGGCGGTGAAGGGGGTGGGGTGGGGGGAGGGGTGGGGCGGTCGGCATCAGGGGGGAGGCCGGGGAGATGTGTTAGGTAGGCTGTGTCACCGGGGGAGGGTGTGGGGGGCGGCGGCGTCTGCGGCGAGGTGGGGGGTGGGGGAGAGGTGGGGGGGGTTGTGGTGTTGGTGGTGGCCGCCTGGTGGCGGGGTGGGGTGGGGGCTGGTCGCTTCCGGGGAAACGTGAGTGGCGTGAGTGGCGTGGGTGGCGTGGGTGGCGTGGGTGGCATGGGTGGCGTGGGGGGCCGCCGGGGCGGCGAGGGCGGCGACTTCACAGGCGGGGCCTGTGGTGAGACCGTGGTGTGCGGTGGCCGGGTGGTCGGCGGAGATGAGAGAGGTGTGGCAGTTGGGTGAGGCTGGCGGTCTGAGGGAGGGTCTGTTGGGTCGCGGCGGGCGGTGGGGTGGTCGCGGGCGGCGGCCGGGGGCCTTTGAAGCCGGGTGTGGTGTGAGCGGTTTGTGGTTCTGCGGTCAGGGCGCGGGCGGGCCGGGACGGCGGGGAGATGTGAGAGGGCGGCGAGATGTGAGGGGCGGGGGGTGGAGGCGGTGAGTCATGAGGCGGCGAGATGTGAGGAGGGTCGGTTGTGGGTGTGCGGGGGTCGGCGTGGGGGGTTGGGTGGGGCCGGCTGGGTCCCTCCGGGCCGGGCTGGAGGGGGCGGCGGACTAAAAATCCGCCGAGGGGGCGGGGGCCCCCCGGTCGCGGCCTCTCTTGCTGAGGCAGACGGCCTCCGAGTGTATCGTTAAAATTTTCCTCACGTTTGCGCAGTAGGCGCAAGCGTGTCGATACCTCGACGCCCCCTCCCCATGGGTCTCGCCGGCCCCCGGTTCCATGAGGGGCAGGGGGCGCCGTGGGAGTCTCGGTTAAAGGTAATCCGAGTGTCGGTCTGGGGGCGTGCCTGGGGTCTGGGGGCGGGGCGGGCGGGGTCGGAGGAGCGGGCGGGCGTGGGCAGGGCAGCGGTGGGCGTGGTGAGGGCCTCCATGCGGACCATGTTGATGGCCGTGGGGTCGTGCCAGCCATGTGGGAGCCTTCCGTCCGTGATCCACGTAAATACCGTCTCCGAATAACGGCGGACGGTAGCCCAGGGGTGGACTAGGTTGTCCCGGTGAATGGTGAGGGCGTGGTGGCTGAGTCCGGGAAGGGAGTGGGCGGGGAAGGCGGGGTGTGCCTCCAGCATGCGGAGGGCGAGGGTATATTCATCCTTGGTGGCCTCCCCTCGCTTCACCGCCTTCCTCACCGCCCCCAGTTCTATTAAGTCACAAGGGAAGATATAGTGGGGGGAAATACCTTTGCGTCGGCCGGCGTTGTGAGTGTCGGCCAAGTCGAGGATCTCCCATACTGCGTCGGCTGCGGAGGTGGATGAGTGGGCGTGGGCATCGCGGTAGTGTAGGGGAGGCGGTGCCTCCGATGGTTGAGTCGAGGAGGCCCCCCCCCCTGGTGAAACGCTGGTAGTCGGGGTGGATGGCCCCCGGAGCCGCCGGCAGGGGCGGCGGAGGCGGGTGGGCCCCCCCATGGTGTGGCGGGGGGCCCGGGCGGCGTAGGTCTGCTGTGGCGGCGTCGGAGGCGGCGCGGCGGTCGGTGGGGCGGGGGTCTGCTGAGGCGCGGCTCCGCGCTCGTCCCGTGCGTCGATTATGTCGAGTCTCGCCGACAACCGCTCCAGGGCCGCCACCGTGTCGAGTAGGGTGGCCTGCATGGTGCGCCCCCACTCCGAGGGGGGGTCGCCGGGGGCGGCCATCGGGAGCGCGGCGGCCTGGGGGGGCGAGGAGGGCGTGGACGAGTGTGTCGAGCTCACCTCAGATATGCGCTGCGCCTCCCTGCGGGCGGCACGCCTCCCCCGGCCTCGTCCGTTCGGCATGATGTGGCGTGGTGAGTGTAGTGCCAAAGAAAAAAGTGTCAGGAGGAGCGGAGTGTCTGGAGGCAGGAGGGCGAGTGGCCTGAGGCGGCCTGGGGGCTGGATTTAAGGGAAGGAAGCGAGGGCCGTTATGCAACGGCCAACGGCTGGAGGAGAGAGAGGGGGGGGGGTCCTCCCTTGCCTCGCATCAACCGCAATGCGAGCATTACGACCAATCCGTGGCTGGTCCTTGGTGTTCCGGCGTGATCCGGCGTGATCTGTGGCTGGTTCGGCCTCATCCGGGGTCCACGACGCCCAATGGAAGGTAACCATGCCAAAAGTAGCCAGATAACACACCACACAGCTATGTACAAGCCTATGATATGTAAATAGGAGTAGGCTAGTCTAGTAATAAGAGTAGAACAAAATAAAACACATGCCAAGAAAATTAAAAAAACTAACATAGGCTACTAACCATACCAACCAACTATCTATCTGCCACTAAAATGCAGGCAATCAAATTACTTATCAGCAGCTACTGCATGATAAGATAACACCAAAACTACTACTGGCCAGCATTGAAAACAAGCCTGGGTACCCGGGCTTATATGCTATGGACAGTACAAATACGGCCTCAATAACAATTTTTTTTGTTTTAACCAGATGTTTTAAAACGTTTAAAACATCCGGGGCGGTCAGGGGCATTTTGCAATCCGGGCTCGATACGGCATCGTCCCCGATGATCAGGGGGTGATCCGGGTGGTCCGAGGTGGACTACCACGGACTGGTCCGTGTCACGGCTGGACCAGTCCATTTTGCCCCAGATGAGCCACGTTTTAGCCACGGTTTAACCCGGACCAACCCTGGACTTGCCTGGACTAGCCCCGATCTAGCCACGGACCACTCCCGGACTGCCCGGATAAGACCCGGACATGCTGGATGACCACGGATTAACCACGGCTCACCACGGATGACCACATATTACTCACGGACTACCCCAGGATGAGTCCCGCATTTCAGGTTATCATCTGGGGGTTGTCCGGGGCTGGTCCGGGGGTTGTCCGGAGCTAATCCGGGTAGCCCGAGGGTTGTCTGGGGCTCATCCGGTGTGATCTGGGCTTGTAGTCCATGCCTCGTCCGGGTACGTGTGACCGCGAGGCCAAAAACGACCAAAATAGCGATTTTATCTGGGGCTGTCCGGGACAGTCCGGGCGACTGGTATGGGGGTGGTCCAGCTAAAAATCCAGGGCTGGTCCGGGTAGGTGTGACTGGGTCTTAAGGATCGCATCATTTAAATCCCAATATGAACACATTATTAGCAGTGGTTATAGCTAGATTAAAACACTAATTTGCATGGGTAGAAAGTACTACTAAATTATAATGTTAACTATATA
>CM059198.1:35939383-35979635 GCA_030323885.1 Branchipolynoe longqiensis
TGCAAACGACTTAGCCGTCTTCCAGCCTGCATGCGCTAGTATTCTTTTCACAGAAATACCAAGCACCCGTGCCTTGGAGACCATGGCTCCTCTAGTTGAGTGGGAAGAGTATTTACTCGTATCCACTCCAGCCAATTTCAACACCGTAATTGTCCATCTGGCAAGTGTGTCTCGTGAAATCGCCTTATGTGGCTTTATAAAGCTCACTAATAGTTGTTGTGATGCACGTAAATCCTTTGTCTTGTATATATAAGCCCGTATGGCCGACACAACACATAATTTCCGATCATTCGGAAAACAGTCTAAGTGAACCGTTGATAAAGGGTCACCTAACGTGTTCGATTTAAGCAATTTTTCTAAATCAAACGTAGCTTGTTGCTTGTCTATTTCTAATCCAGTTAAGGATAAAGCAACAATCGTCTGTCCTCTGTGTCCGGTTACTAACAATAACAGGACCGCGACCTTAAAACCTAACTGTTTTATATCTAACCACGAGTTGTGAGGCCAAGCCTGAAACAACTTAAATACTATAGAAACATCCCAAAACCGACTATACTTTGGTTTTGGAGGATTCCTTTGATAAATTGAACGAAGTAAATAACAAATAACATAATGTTTTCCAACTGTTTCGCCATCAATTCTAGGTAATATAATTGATAACGCACACCTCGCCGCATTAATCGATCCAAAGGAAAGTCCTTCATCCTCTAGAGAACGAAGAAACCGAGCTACTTGTGAAATCTTTGGATTTGTTGGCTTAACTTTCATTAACAAACAATGTACACCCCATTTCTTTAAATAGGTTGTATACATTTTGACAGTTCCTGGCCTCCAGGCATCCGATACTATCCTATCCTCAGTAATTCTGTCCAATCCAAATTGCTGTAGCTGCTTCCTTAGAAAAGGAATGCCAATAGGGGCGTCGTTGACACGTCGCCGTGAACCACTAGCGGTCCGTGGTGCGTCAGATTCCCGAGTTTTCTTGGGAATCGTATACGATCTTTTGCCAGTTGTGAAACTGCTGGCAGCCAAGGTTGCGTGTCCCAATCGGGCACCACCAGTATCGCATGTGTCCCTTCCAAGCCGATTTTTCTCACTACTCGGCTGATAATGCTAAATGGTGGGAAAATATAAAAATAATTATTTTCCCAGGTAATAGCAAACGCATCTACTTTCCAAGCATCCGGTTCAGGATGCCAAGAAACATAACAGGGTAACTTGTTATTATTTCGTGATGCAAATAAGTCAACTTCAGGTGTACCCCATTTTTCACAAACGAAGTTAAACAAAGGTGTAGAGAGAGACCACTCTAAATGGTCATGGAAATTTCTACTTTTATAATCTGCAAGTGTATTTTGTGACCCTGGAATATGCGCTACAGTCAGCCAGACTTGTTGAGCCTGTGCCCAGTTCCAAATCAGTTTAGATAACTGATTGCAAGACTTTGATTTGGTTCCACCCATGTTACGAATATATGCCATGGCAGTAGTATTATCAGTTAGTATTCTAACCTGTGATTTATTTATCTTTACTAAACTACGTAAGCCCAGATAAATAGCACGCAATTCTAGTGCATTAATATAGTCTGATTTTTCATCATCAAGCCATCTACCTCCTGTTGTGACCCCATCTCGATGAGCTCCCCAACCTTCTAACGAAGCATCAGTAGTAATTACTGTATTAGGTTCCGCCATGCGGATTGGATTTGGTGAACTTGCTATATGTTGCATCCACCATCCAATATCCTGTAACCCTTCTTGCGAAATAAACATCTTTCGCTCAAAATTGCCTTTAGTTCGTGTTAACGCTAATTTTTATCTATTTCTAGCGACTTAATATGGGCCTTCCCATATAACACAGCAGGTGCATATGAGGTCATTATGCCAATAAGAACAGCAACCTGTCTAATTTTTGGCTTTGATAACTTAATAAGCTGAGTCGCTGTAGTCATAAACTTAATTAGTTTTTGTTCTGTTATCGACACTGTAAGGGACTGTGTATCCAGAATAAACCCTAAACATTTAAGTTGTTTTGTTGGTTTAAACACTGACTTTTGTTGATGTACATAAAACCCCAATTTAGTGAGTAATGCACATAAATCCAAAACTGCATTCACACAACCAATTTGTGTTGATGCTATAATAAAAGAATCATCTATGTATGGAAACATTATGTGACCCTTCCTCGCCATTACCGAGAAAACAGGTTTAAGCAATTTAGTAAATAAACGTGGCGCACAAGCTAAGCCATTCGGCATGCAGGTAAACTCATAGAGTTGGTTATCCCAAATAAATCGAAGAAATTTTCGGTATTGTTCCATTATGGGAAGCGTATAATATGCATCCTGTAAATCAACACTAGCCATCCACGCATCTGGTGTAATCAGATCTCGTGCCGTATCTAGAGAGAACATTTTAAAATGTCGATATTCCACCCTTTTATTAAGGATTGTTAAATCCAGGATCATTCGAACATCACCATTAGGCTTCGGTCTCGAGAAAATGTTTGAAATAAACTGTCCTGAACAGTGTGTCACTTTTTGTATAATTCCTTTCTCAAAGAATTTATGTACCTGTTTAGTTAGTGCCTCTCGTTCAACTGGTTGAATGTTATATGGAAAAGGTATTATACTTTGTACAGGAATTTGTGTAAAGGGAATGTGAACACCCCTAACTATTTTTAAAATTTCTTGGTCACTAGTAATTTTGTGCCACTCAGAAATATGATTACTAATATTACCAGCCACAAAGTTGCTTACAGTTTGTGTGTTTTTAGAGGCTGCAGGGACTTGTAAAGTTTGTGTTTGGACCTCTACTTGGACCCGCCCCTGGGGAAAGGTCTCGACGAGTTGAACCCTCGACCTATTGGCCGTGCGGTGTTGTCGGTCCAGCCTGGGCGAGCGCCCCGGCCCCGAAACCCTTGACCGAAGTTTGAACTCGGTCTGGTTCCTCTGGTGAACCGTCGTGGACGAAAATCCCCTCGTGACTTTTTGAAACGAGGAGCTTCCTGTTTCTTCTTGCCATCCATGTTTTTGCCACTCTTGGCTGCAGTCTCTACCTCTTTATAGAGGTATTGTAGTTGACCGCCAAACATCTTGGTGTTATCTAAAGGTTTCCCTTTAATCGGCTCTGGAGCAAGATAAAGCGTAAACTCCTTCCCCTCATTATCGGTAACCTTCTTAGAGCGAGCCACTTGGAAACTGACTTGAAGACATTTTCATATCTTCGATACGACAGGTAATTACCTGCCGCCGCTAACACTGCAATGCCTTTGTCCATTGTCTTAGCCAAAGACGAGAACTTATTTTCACTCTGCATCCTATTAGCCACAGGAACAATAGCTGTTAGGGTAGCCAACACTGCCTTATGCACTGTGTGCAACACATCCTCAAACTTCTTACGGTCATCCGTCATATTGACATCCCGATCCATTTCTTTAATGATGGAGTTGGGAACACCCTTTATGCCTGTTAACTCATCTCCTAACTTGGAGATAACCTCCGCCGGTTTGAACGTGCGAAAATGACCATTCACGGTCTCGCGCATAAGCGTAGTGGTTTTAACCCGCTTAGCCTTTGGCTTCTCCACCTTCTTAGCCACTTTAGTGCCAATGTCCGCATAGACCCCTTCATATATGGTGTCTGAGTCTGATTCCGTAGAAGTAGACTCAGTGGACGACTCAGAAGAAGAATATTTCCTCTTCCTCTTCTTCTTTTTGGACTTAGTCTTCCGCTTTTTGCGCAAACCAGACTCTGCCCGCTCCTTGGTGAATTCATCACCCGAAGAAATCACCTGTTTCTTCTTCTTCCTCCGTTTAGGAGAAGGAGGAGGAGGAGCCTTAAGCTCCACCGCCGAGTCTGTGTCCAAGAAATCCTCAAATGAATCCTCTTGGACACTCGGCCTACGCCGCTTCCGAGACACAGGCGATTTGGCAGTCAAGATGTGGCTTTCCAATCTTGCAAAGCGAGCCTCCCAATCTGGAGGCGCAGGCACATCAGGCACTGCGTCCTCGTCCGGGTCGGAGAGGATATGCGCCCGGGGCTGTGTCGACGGCCCTGCCGACAACACAGGTGAGGAGTCGTACTCCTCGTCCACTCCACTCGGAACACGCCCCTCGGCTGCTGCTGCACCGCGCTTACTCCGCTTCGTGGCCATCGGGAACTGAAACAAACATTTTTGGTCAGTCCCGGTATATATATATGTCACAATATGGTTGTTTCAAACTCATTTGGACATCTATTGGTGTTAAAGAACGTGTTTATACCGTTATAACACAGGCGTAATAAGCTAAATTTGTGCGTGGGTTGTGGGTCAAGCCCAAACCTTACGCGGGGTCGGGACCAGTGTATCGGCCCGCCCATCCCTCTGTTCCGCACACTTCTCCCACCTGTGACTACTACGTCAACAAGTTGGAGAAAATGCTACGAAACTCGGAGAAACGCCTGAAAAAGTTTTGTCTAGGGGAGTCTATAAAAGAAACCCAGGAGCATCTCCAACATTACTCTCTATTAGAGTACGAGAGAATTTCCACATGAGATAGGGCGAAACCCACATCTCTACCCATAGTCACACGGTGACCCGGGTGTTGACATAACCGCTAATGACCGGTTTGGTTCCTTCGAGAAACCCACTCGAGTGTTCTATCCTTGGTTGTTTATAACCAAATAACTCGTCCAAATTGGACCAACGAAAGTCTAAACTTTCCATATTGATGCTCTAATGCATCATAATTAAGCTAACCACAGTTTTTATTATACTTACTGCGTATTTGCTTGTATGTAGACTAATTTTGCCGGAGCAACCCAACGACACGTTATCCAGTCGTGAGTTGTATATGCTAATTGCTGGTACCGGACGTGCTTACCTCTCCCTAGCCTGAGGCTAGCCTGAGGCTGTTTACCGAGGTAAAACATGTATATATAGGTATAAATATGTATATGTATGTATACATATATGACACGCACACATGCACACGCCAGCTGGCCTGGATTCGCACAGCTGCTCAACTGGAAGGAAACCTTCTTGACCGAGCACCGGCCTTGGACCAGGCCCCAGCCGCCACATACGTGTTACAGATTTCGGGGAGTTTTCTGAGTGTGTGGTTTTGAAATGTCTGTCACATGTTAGTACCGGTGCATGGATATCTAACAGATTATTAGTGGAAAAGACACATGTACACCCCAGTTGGCCAGGATTCGCATGGCTGCTCAACCGGAATGGACCCTTCTGGACCGTGCACCGGCCTCAAATCCGAATTTTCTACAGATTAACAAATGGATAGGCACACAACAAACATTACAAGAACATTATATTGGCAACGTGTTCTAAAAGGTTAGTTACTGGGCTTTGGTTATTGCAAAGCTGCTTTTATTAAAAAATTACGATTGAAACCGGTGAAGAGTGTTGGTGAGGTCATCCATTGCCTGTAAACAAGCCTAGCCCACCCCGGCCCGAGTGACTAACAATCACGTTATTAACACGTGCTTGGCCAACAAATGAAATAAGAGAATTACTTTGTGAGGTAGTTAAACTACTACTTTACTGACCCTGTGTACTGTGTCTGTGAGTGTGACTACGAGTGTTGACAGAGTGTTGCCGGAGTGTTGACTAATATTCCAATTGACTTCTGTGGTTTGTGCGGAACAAGCCACGATATTGGTATACAAAAAATATATCTAAATGATGTACCACAGTCCCCCCAGGACCTCCCCCAGTGGCAAGTGGAAGTATGTGAGTGGGCCGCAGACCAGCATATACCCCCATGGTTGACTGGAGCTGCCCTATTTTGGGGGATTTATGGTTATACCTAGATAAAGGATTCACCCGGTACTCGCAGTACACGGGTGAATACCCACCCTATATAAAAACGGTCGAAAAAGCGGGTTAATGAAATGAGAGCCTAATTTCACAATCTAAGAAGCAACATTTATTCTTTGTAGATGTATGCATATTTACCAGCTACTTTTGAGTTGGAAAATCTAATAAAACATATACTTTAATGCAATTTAAAAGTGAAATCGAGGCATTCTCTGGTCGCCATCTTGTCTTCTTGCATTCTCTCCCATTTCACCAAATCTGTGCCAATATATGTAGCCATTTGATCATGGAACCACAGTTTCTAATTCATGTTCCATACTAAAGCTATTTTCGCCCATATTTAGACTACGTTGTCGTTCACCCGTGTACTACAAGTACTGGGTGAATCTTCTATCTAGGCTATACCCTGATACCAACACAGTACTAGCATTGGCAGTTCTGCTCTGTAGCCATCTGTTGTAACTAATGAAATACTCCTTAATATGTATTGCTAATTTACTCACTCATTCCATAACTAAATCGGTTGTGTGTATTCAGGTGCTTTAATATGATTTGTTGCTTTCTTGTGATGTATTTCCTGATGAAAACATTCCAGAACTCACTGCACCACAACTAGATATGTGACCCTCCACATTACTCAACCTTCATAATTCAACTGGACATCCAATAACCCCTCCCCCCTCCCCCCCCCCTCCCCCACACCGGAGCCGAAACGAAGTAAACTCTCCATGGTGGTAATTTGTGAACGAGGCTCGGTCTATTTCTGGCTTTTCTCGCTGTTCGGCGCTCCGTTTCCAGTCACTCTGTCACAGAGTGCCGACGAGTCCCGAACGGTTTGCTTCTGCTCTCCTTTTAAAAAAAATGTTGGTAGATAGTTGTTTAAGCAGGGGAAATTTCAGTCGCAGGCGATTGGTCTTCCTCATTCCACTGCTCCTTGTTGACCTATCCTAATAATGCCGAGCGCCTGGCTAGGAAGCGACAAGCAAAAATTTTTAAGTCATTGGTTTGACTCGACCAGGAGGGGGGGGGCTATGCCCCATCCCGGGCGGCGGGTGGCCGGGGCTTGGGCCGGGGCGTGTTTGCCCGGCGCTGGGCCCCTGTGGCCCGTCAGTGTCTCTGCACGCCCGCCCGGCCTCCCCGGTCTCCCCGGTCTGCCCCAGGCCTTCGACCCGGCCCCCAATCCACACCCCGTGTTTCCGCCTATTTGCACTCGGTCAAACCCACGCGCAAACGGGTCTTCGCTTCTTTTTGTTGTTTTACGTCCTAGCAACATCTAAGGTCATATCAGGACGGGTACCGACTTGTGACAGTGCGCGCTCATGGTGACTTTATAGTGCTGCACCACTGGGAGACTAGGCCACCAGCACCATGACCTGATATCCCACTCAGCCACATTATCCTGACTCTGAGCCTACCAGTCCTTGCCCTATCCTTATAATTCCGAGCGCCAGGCTAGGAAGCGACAAGTACCAATTTTTAAGTAATTGGTTTGACTCGACCAGGGTTCGAACCCACGACCCCACGATCTACCAACACGGGAGACAGATGCTCTAATTCAACCGGCCATCCCGTCTGGTTTGAGGTGAGGTTATTTCGGGTGAGCTGATCCATGGTAAGGTGGTGCGCACCAGTCTGAACCAGTCTCAGGGCGACCGGTCGACGGAGGACGGGTTTTACTTTAAACACCAGTCCGAGGTTGGACCAGCGTTCTCAGGTTGAGCTGGTGTCGGTGTGAGCTGGGCTGCCCGTTGGTTGTTTGTTGTTGGTTGTTGGAGTTTTACATCCTGGCAACAACTAAGTTCATATCAGGATGGGTACCGACTTGTGACAGTGTGCACTCATTGCGACTATATAGTGCTGCCCCAGTGGTAAATCAGGCCGATGGAGCCATGACCCAAAATCCCACACAGTCACATAATCCTGACACTGAACTAACCAGTGCTTGCCCTATCCTATTAATGCCGATCGCCAGGCTAGGAAGCGACAAGTATCAATTTGATAAGTCATTAGTTTGACTCAACCGGGAACCGAACTCTGGATCTCCCGCACGCGAGGCTGGCGCTCTACCGATTAGACCACCGGCTGCCCGTTGTTAGCCTCCCCCCCCCACCACCACCACCACGCCCCCTCCCTGAGGAAGGAAACAATGCGTTAGAGCCACAGGCTGTTCAAGTCCGCCGCTGGTCTATACCTCAAATCTACCCCGCAATAAAATTGTCAATCCACAATCCACTACAAATGGTGTGTACGCAATGCAGGGTGGGTCTTATCTGGGATGGCGCAAGATTTAGTTGAAGTGATGGATGGGGAACTGACTGCGTGCCTTGTGTTGGTTGTTGGGGGTTTTACATCCTGGCAACATTTAAAGTCACATCAGGGCCTATATGTATATGTCCGGGTTAGCTGTGCGAAGCTGGTTTTCGGCGGGTTGACTGGGTTAGCGGCGAAATCTGCGTATGTATGTGTTGGGGTTAAACTAACTCGGTGAGCGTAAAGTCGCCTGCACTAACCCCAAGCGAAGTGAGGGTTAAAGGTGGGGTTAGGCACCGACTCGGCCCAAATCTATTCAATGCGACCATATTTAACAGAATTAGATATGCAATAAGTGAAATTTTATCAATTTAACCCTAAATTCAAACCGTTATTAAGGCTACCGCCACATTGGCGGCGATATTAATAGTGTCGAATCGACGAATGTAAAGTAAACAAATAGCCGCCGCCGCAGCGACATCGATATCCATACTGTCCAACGTCAATTAAACATGGCCGCCACCGTCGCCGCCGAATCAACGGCAATATATTAGGCCCAAATCTATTCAATGCGATCATATTTAACAAACTTACATAGTCAAATAGTGAAATTTCATTAAATTAACCCTAAATTCAAAGCAATATTAACGTAGCAGCTACATCGGCGGCGTTATTCATATTGTCCAAGCGACGAATGTAAACAGGCACAGAGGGATTTCCCAAATCTATAAATAACTGAAACGTTAGCTAACCCGTGCACGCTTTGGTCACATACATCCCCCGTGACACATTTGGAACTCTGGGGTTAGCTAACCCGGCACCCTACTTTAACGCTGGTCCGGTTAAAAATTGGCACATACATATAGGCCCAGGACGGGTACAGATTTGTGACAGTGTGGACTTATGGTGACTTTATAGTGCTGCCCCTGTGGGAAATCAGGCCGCTGGGACCATGACTCGATATCCCACTAAGTCCGTTGTTAGCCTCCCCCCCCCCCACCACCACCACCACGCCCCCTCCCTGAGGAAGGAAACAATGCGTTAGAGCCACAGGCTGTTCAAGTCCGCCGCTGGTCTATACCTCAAATCTACCCCGCAATAAAATTGTCAATCCACAATCCACTACAAATGGTGATACTGAGCTACTCAGTCGTTGCCGTATCCTATTAATGCCAAGCGCCCGGCTAGGAAGTATACATTTTTTAAGTCATTGGTTTGATTCGACCGGGAATCAAACTCCCGAACTCCCACACGGGAGGCCTGCGCTCTACCGATTCGGCGACCGCGTCTGTGGCACAACACGTGACCCGAAGCAGCAGAATGAGTTCTGTCTGCGTCATGAACCGATTATTTACTAGTGTTAGTGTCATCAACCAAAGTCAATTATAACAACCACTTAACCTAGGGTTTCTTTTTAAAATCTGTTTTTCCTATAAGTAAGCTGCTTCATAATCAATTAAATTATTCTAGGATTTCTTTTTAAAATGGGCTTTTATATACGTCAGTTGTCTCAGAATCAAGTAAATTATTCTACGATTAGTTTAAAAAATGTGCTTCCATGTAAGTTGCTTCAAAATCTAGGATTTCTTTTTCAAATGTGTTTCTATATATGTAAGTTGCTTCAAAATCAATTAAATTTCCCACATCCTTTTAAAAAAAAATCAATCCGCATAAATAAAACATGAACAAAAATAAAGATAACACAAATTGCTTAAAGCTAAAGAATACTCTGATTAACTTCGGAAGTGATATCGACAATGGGACATTTGCTATTTAATGTCGCGTGCTCTGGTTTGGACCCAAGCGGCTGCTTACAATAAAATCGAAGCAATGATACCCCAGTCACTCGAGAGCCAGTGTTCGCTGCCAACCTCCTTACGCCCAAAAGGATGCCAACCACCCAGCGGTCCATTTGATACATTGTTTTCAAAAAAATGTTGGCATCCTGTCGGCGTCCTGTCGGCGTCCTGTTGGCATCCTTGCGGCGCCTTAGCGGCATCCTTTCGATGACAGGACGCCGCTAAGGTGCTGCAAGGACGCCGCTAAGGTGCTGCAAGGACGCCGCAAGGATGCCGCAAGGACGCCGACAGGACGCCAACTGCTATGGTGGTTGGTGACCTGGCGCCGTCCTGGCACCGCCGAATGTATGCCGCTGACCTGGCACCGACCTGGCACCGACCTGGCGCCGTCCTGGCACCGCCGAATGTATGCCGCCGACCTGTCGCCAACCTTGCGCCGCCACGGTATGGCAAAAGTGGTTGGCGACCTGGCGACAACCTCACGGCGCCAGGTCGGCAGCTGGTCACCAACCAGTCGCTAACCTTGTGCCGCCACGGTATGGCAAAAGTGGTTGGCGACCTGGCGACAACCTCGCGGGGCCAGGTCGCAGCCAGGTCGCCGGCTGGTCGCCAACCAGTCACCAACCTTGCGCCGCCACCGTTCCCATGCTCCACAACTGGCGGGAAACGGTGGGTGGCGACCTGGCGGCGACATCGCGGCACCAGGTCGCCACCAGGTTGCCGCCAAGTCGCCAACCAGTTCTTAATGGCGCCGTCCAAACTGGGCGCAAGGAGGTTGCACCAACGGCACTTGCAACCTCCTTGCGTCCAAAATTTCCGAAATGGACGCCGGGAGGTTGGCGTCCTTGCGGCACCAGCACTTAAGGAAGGCGTAAGGAGGGCGCAATTCGGACGTTTTGACGTCGCAAATCAATCTTTAGCGGACGCAGGCCTCGTGTGGCTGGGGTATGAGATAGCGAAACACATTTCTTATTGGAGTTGATTGTCTTTAAAAGAAATTAAATTAATATTTTGCTGGAAATAGAGAACTGAATTTTGGAAGCTATGTCACATAATAAGGAAAATGAGAGGTTCGTTTAATCACTCATAACCCACCTCCCCCACATCCCATCCACAGGTAAAACAGGAAAACATTTTAGCCTTTTTGAGGGCAGCTGAACTGTACCACCTCATATAATTTACTAAATAGATTCAATCAATTATTAATAAAACTTTTCTTTTTCTATGGGAATTTGTTGCCCTTGACCACAAATATATGATTGTGAGCTTTCTAATTTAATGAGTGTCTATTGGCACATAATTGATTGTCTGCTTTTACATGTAAAAGCGATGGTTTGAACAAAAAACAAACATTTCTCGCCGTGAATATGGCCTATGCTGCCAACACGGCGTAAAGCAACCACCAATCAATCAACCCCCACATCCCGCTATTGAAATGTAATCACCCCCCTCCACCCCCCCCCTCCCCCACTGCAATAATGCCGGGAGATGGATATTTACAAGCAATCCGAGGGAACACCCAATATTGAATTGTAATCAATATCCCATAAATAAAACGACCGCCAGTAAGCACTGTATATAAGTAGGCCTATATATATATATAAATATTTATATATACAAAATTATACATACAGTAAAACCTCTCTAACCGTCCACCTCCACATATTGACCATTCCCCTATATCTATCACTTTATTTGGGTCCCAAACGATCGCCCATACAATACCGTTGTATTGATGAAAAGAATTCCTTAAACCGACCACCTCCCTAAATGGACCATTTACTGTCGGTCCCATGGTCGATCGATTTAAAGAGGTCTTACTGTGTATATATGTGCTCTATAATCTATTATGGGAATATAAACAAGGACACTACCACCGAGCAGTTCTCCCCCTCTATATTACTCTACACCTGAATTCATGTGACTTAGCTAGTACCCACTCCTATTCATTGAGTTACTACTACCCAACCTGCTATGCCTAGCGTAGTTCCTGCATCCACCACTGCACTGCCACCTGTGAGTGGCTCATGACTGCATGATACCAGCTGCGCCTGGTCACTACCACTGCCGCTCCCGCTCGGACTACCACTGCCGCTCCCGCTCAGCCAGACGGATTTTCCCGCTCAGCCGGACGGATTTACGCACCATGCTCTCCTTATAGTTCCTTAAAGTCCGGATAGTTCCGGATAGGTCTGATAGCATCGGATAGCTGTGATGTCCGAGAGCCTATGTGTCCCGTGTGGGAAAATTCATCCCGGACAGAGGTGTATCCCAGACGTAAAACGTGAGGACGCTGCCGGTGAGCAAATCAGAGTTACCCGTAAATTCTCAGCGATCAACATGGCGTCTGGGGGATCGGGATCGGAGGACTGCGCAGTGGATACGATCACAAAGGACGTTCAGGATCTCGAGATTGACCAAGACGAACAACTTATGCGTGAAGAAATAAGAAAACTGGAGAGGGAGAAGAGGATGTCCGACCTGACTAAGCGCCGGGACGCTCTCATACGGGAGAGGGAGGGCCGAGAGGCCCCCCGCCCACCATTCCCCGGCAGTGGCGGGACCAATCGCCGCCAACAGGACTACGGCGGCGGCGGCAGTGCCGCCGGTCGCGGATAATGGACACTCAGCGTATGGGGAGGTCACACGGAGGAGCCGGCACAGGAGGAGGCGCTCGCGATCATACAGCACTTCAGGATCCAGGAGCGGTACCAGGAACACGTCAAGGAGGAGAAAAAGTAAGTGGTCGCTTAAGCACTTCACTGAGGAGAAGAAGGAGGTCAAAAAACTATCGGTATCAGAACTATATGAGGCGTCTGGCCATTGGTTCGCGGATCTGGACGGTGTAACGGTTACAGATGCCAAGGCCCTATTCGGGCACCTCTCCTTCATAGCATCAAAAGCTAAGCATGAGATCTTTAAGGACACAGCACACGTCCGTTATGACACGGCGGTCAGGAAGGTGGCCGAGAGTGAAGGGTTCACCACCTTTACCGGAGGAAACACTGCGGCCAGCTTACTGCATTATGGCCATGAGTCGATGAAGCCCAAGGCCAAGAGCCTGATAGGTACATCAACAAAAACTGGGCATGTTTTTGAGCGTGAAGGCAAAAGAGCATACTTCAGATGGAACAGAGAAGGGGGATGCAATGCCGGGGAGGAAGAATGCGGTTTTGGCCACTGGTGTATTCGTTGCGGGAGCAGGAGCCATGCCAGGATTAAGTGTACCAAGGAATGACTGGACCCAGGGCAGGGTCACACCGGACAGCCCGTGCTGCCTACGGCCCGTGGGAGCTGTGGGGACGGGGCGAGCGGTTGGGACGCTACCGCTGACCTACATCCTACGCTTGTGGCGGGAACGCGTGCCATGGAGGGACGTGGCCCAGAGGGCTGTGCTGCCCGTGGGAAGGGCGGGGTCGCCACGAGGGACGCTACCGCTGACCTGCATCCATCAGTTTTGGCGCGAACGCGCACCACGGAGGGGCATGGGCCGGAGGCCTGCTCCGACCGGGGAGGAGGCGGCACCGCTAGTGGCGAGAGCGGCCACCCGGCCACCTACAGCGAGGACCGGTATGATAACACTGAGGTACACGGGAAATACCAGCTGTACCAGAGATGCACGCAAAAATGAAAAAATATGTACACGGAAAAATGCCAGAGGTACCGGATGTGCACGCAAAAATGCAGAATACTGTACACATCGCCGGTGGCGGTGGGACCCGGCCGGTGGCCGACAGCGCGGACCTAGGTGTAAGCACCGGCTCGCGTGTAAACAATAGCACGTGTGATGGCAGGGCCGGCCCAGGCGGGCTGCCGAGACCGGCCACCTCCAACGATACCAGCCACACGGCCGGTCGTGGCAGAGAGAGCCACACGGTTTGGAGGCGGCGACCGGACGGCCTAAGACCGGACTGGCTCAGAGTTGAGGAGGGGGACGGCACACGTGTCTTCTCGATCACGGTGACAGAGCCCGGCGGTGATCATACGATGGCATTCGGCGTCTGGGATGGTTGCATGGGAGGCGTGTGCAGCTGTATACACAGCATTGAGGGGGTGGTCTCCCAGATGAGGCCTTGCAGAGTGTTCCTGGAACTTTTCCTGTGAGGAGACACTGACCCGGACGCTGAATACATACTTAAAGGGGTCTGTTTTGGTTTTATGGTCATAAACCACGATTGCACGGCGGCCTATGACTGCCCACACGGCAGCGGGGGCGACTTGGCCGACAGAGCCGCCATGTCGAGGAAACTCCATGCGGAGATTGAAAGCGGTGCCCTTACGGTGGTCACAGACCCCCCCACCTGCGTCCACAGGCTTTTCTGCATCCCCAAGGATGGTGGGGGAGTCAGAGGTATAGTGGACTGCAGCCGCCCCGAGGGGGAGTCGGTGAACAATTACACGGATGGGGTGGCCGTAAAATTCTCATACAATAGCGTGGATGATGTGGCGGCCCTCATGCAGAGGGGGGACAGCCTAGCGACTATCGACATCCGGGACGCATACCGCGCGGTCAGCATCCACCCCAGAAATCGCGAGAGGCAGGGTATATTCTGGGATTTCGGTGACGACCCAGTCTACCTCCGCGACAACAGGCTCTGTATGGGCCTTGCCTCCAGCCCATACGTGTTTAGCAAGCTCTCGGACTTCATAGTCCGCTGCGCAGTCCGCGAAGGAGCGGGTGAGGTCGTTAACTACCTGGATGACTTCTGCGTGGTGACAAGGGACTTCGAGGCGGGGTGCACTGCCCAAGCCAAACTGATCTCCATCCTGCGGAGGCTGGGGTTTCACATCAGCTTCCGTAAGGTCACTTCCCCGGCCACCCGGACCAGGTTCCTGGGGATCGATATTGATACTGTGGCGCTGGAGATGTCACTGCCCGAGGACAAGCTTGTCAGGATGACGGCGGCCCTGGGGGAGCTGGAAGGAAAACGCAGGACTACGAGAGGCCGACTGGAGAGCCTGGCTGGCCTTCTGGCCCACTGTGCCAAGGTGGTCCGAAGGGGACGGACATTCTGTAGACGCATCTACGACACGGTGGGGGGGGGTGGGAAAGCCGCACTTCAAGGTCCGCCTCTCCAGTGGCTTCCACGAGGACAGGAAGTGGTGGTTGGCCTTCGCAAGAAGATTCAATGGGAAGGCCAAGATCATCGGCCGCCACACCCCGTATGTCTCCACCTACAGCGATGCCTCTGGTGAGGGGTTTGGTACCACCCATGACCGGGACTGGAGGGTGGGGGCATTCGACAGAGAGGCCGATGACACTATCAGGCACCAGGTGGGCCACCATCATGCTCCCCCGGATGATGCCTGCCGTGGAGCCCACATCAATGTACTGGAGATGTGGGCGGCTTTCTGTGCCGGCCAGACCTGGGGCCACCGATGGAAGGACAGCACGGTGGTGATGATAACGGACAACGAGACAGTCCGGGCCGCCCTCGCCACTGGCAGGTCGAGATCGAAGGGGGTGATGTACTTCATCCGGAGGCTCTTCTGGATAGCCACAGAGCACAACTTCGACATCCAATCGGTCCATGTGAGGAGCGCCGATAACACCATCTGCGACGCCCTGAGCCGTTGGAACGAAAAGGAGAGCAAGGCCAGGGTGAGGGTGGCAGACGCCGCCCAGCTACTCTGCTGCAACCACATATTTACGGACCGTTTTTCTTCCTCTACTTCCAGTTGCGGAACTGCAGAAGGAGAAACTGGTGATGCAACGTCAGTACTATGCTCCTAATTCGAGGACGACGATAGGAGTCCAGGTGAGACGATACCTGGACTTCGTCGAGGAATTTGGAGGTCATTTCCCTACCACGCCATGCTCGCCAGCCCAGACGGCACTTTGTGCGGTGTGGCTGGCTCGAACACTAAAATACACGTCGGTACTGAACTACCTGAGTGGCTTAAACTTCTTCTTGAGATCGGAGGGCTCAGAGGCCATTGACTACAAGAGCTTCGAGGTGGCCTCTACTCTGAAGGGTATCAAGCGAGAGCGGGGTTGCCATCCCAGACAGGCAGCTCCCATTCTGCCAGGCATGCTCAGACGGATCTTCTCCGGCCTGACCTCCTCCGAGGGGCATACCGCCTGGAGGGCGGCGGTCCTGTGCAGCTTCAGGGCGCTCCTACGGAAGTGCCAGGTGACCTGCTCAGACTCATCTCTCCTTAGGAGAGACTTTTCCTTCCTCCCCTGGGGGATGATGGTGAGGGTGCGCCGCTCCAAAACCATACAGTTCTCGGAACGTGTACTGGAGATCCCCGTGGCCCGATGCCCAGATCTGTCACTATGTGCGGTCCACTGGACCGAGAGGCACTTCGGGGAGGTCCCGACGGGACCTGATGCCATGGCCTTCCGGATCCCGACACCCGCAGGCTCCTCGACACCCCTGCTGTACTCTGGCTACCAGGGGATGCTGAAACACTTCTGTGGTGTAGCTGGCCTGGAACCGGCTGATTACTCCTCTCACTCCCTACGACGGGGGGGCTGTACTTTCTTGTCCATATGCGGCACCACACTCGAAGAACTCAGAGTGAGAGGGGACTGGGCGAGCGACACCATCTTTGCTTACCTCCAGACCCCCCTGAGTGTGCGCATCATCAACGATATCAGAGTCTCCGCCTCCCTGTCCGGGGATCCGGGGGCGGAATATTAAGACTATTAAGACTTTCCGGGTTGGGGGACCTTGGGTCTCTTGGCATATTATATATTCCCGCCAGAGAATATACACTTTTCTCAACCACTCCTGTCTTTGTTAATTCTGTTTCCAGGGGACGACTGTTTATGTGCTCTATAATCTATTATGGGAATATAAACAAGGACACTACCACCGAGCAGTTCTCCCCCTCTATATTACTCTACACCTGAATTCATGTGACTTAGCTAGTACCCACTCCTATTCATTGAGTTACTACTACCCAACCTGCTATGCCTAGCTTAGTTCCTTCATCCACCACTGCACTGCCACCTGTGAGTGGCTCATGACTGCATGATACCAGCTGCGCCTGGTCACTACCACTGCCGCTCCCGCTCAGCAGGACGGATTTTTAATTTTAGGTGGGCATATTATATATTCCCGCCAGAGAATATACACTTTTCTCAACCACTCCTGTCTTTGTTAATTCTGTTTCCAGGGGACGACTGTTTATATATATATATACGTGATGTATAACGCATTATACAAGTATAAATGCTAAGGGAACATATATACTCTGCTACTTCCTCCATTGGCGCATTGGTGGAGTGCCCCCCGCCCCCCGCTGTTGGGAGCTGTCTACGGGTGCCCCCCCTCACGCCACACACACTGGAGGAATTTTATAAAGACAAGCTACAGTACAAAAGAGACAAGACAATGAAAGTCGGTTGAGATAATATATTTCTCTGGCACGGGGAATATTTGCCCTATCCTAAAAGGAAATAGTTCCGGGCGCAAGTGACAATGTTAGCGCCGGAAGTATGGTTGGGCGGTTGTGGAGCCAGCGGTACCCGTATGAGTAAGGAGCAAATACATGCAGAGAGCCCATTGGCTAATAATATAAAATCGGAATAATATAATATAATATAATAAAAATTCTTATGCATCTGTCTCAAAAGGTGCTAACTCTTTGGTTTTTTGTCCATAGTAATGATTGACACAAAACAGCACAGAAACAGTTACACTGAAAACACAAGGACATTTGCTTCAAATCAATATGTATTCTATTGGGATTATGAAACACCATGTAAAAAACAAATCAGTTTATCCTGAGCAAATGCAAAAGTAGATAGTGTGTTGATCGTTATATGGACAAAGTTTTGTCCCATATTGCTTAGCACCTTTTGAGACAGTCTCATATATATAAATATATGCAGTTATCAGCTTGAGAGAAAGTTACCGGACACGGTGGCCGAATCGGTAGAGTGCATGCTCCCCATGCGGAAGGTCGGGAGTTCGATTCCCAGGCAAATCAAACCAATGACTTACAAAATTGATACTTGTTGCTAGCCTGGTTCTTGGTATTAATAGGATATGACAAGGATTGGTTAGCTCAGAATTAGTATAATGTGCCTGCGTGGGATACCAATCAGGTCATTGTGCTGGTGGCCTGATCTCCCAGTGGGGCAGCACTATAAAGTCGCAATGAGTGCGCACAGTCACAAGTCGGTAACTGTCCTGAAATGACCGTAGATATTGCTCGGAGGTAAAACCACAACAAAGAAACAGCTAGATAGAGAGCGATAGAGTGAGAGAGCGCAAGAGAGATCGAGAGAGATCGAGAGAGAGATCGAGAGAGAGAGAGCGCGTGAGAGAGAGCAAGAGAGTGAGAGAGTGAGAAAGCGAAATGGAGAGAGAATGAGAGAGGAGAGAGGGAGAGAGAGTGAGGGCGTGTGAGAGAGAGCGAGAGAGAGAGGGAGAGAGAGAGGAGGGAGAGTGAGAGAGGGGAGAGAGAGTGGGAGCGAGAAAGAAAGAAAGAATGATGGGAGGGAGGGTTTAAAGGAAAGATTGTCTAACTGACACAAGTAAGTCTACAATTCATTATTACCCGTTGCACAAATGATATAATTTCGGCGATATATTCACCACATTAATTCCTCAGGATCGAACCCCTTTAAGTTTCCGAAACCACAAACAAACAAATGAACCTGCCTGTGTAACAGTAACAGTTCGAATCCACACGTCGCCATTGCGCTAATGTCGGTTCAGAAGCTGAAAAAGGGAGTTTGGCGCTTTTTTGTTGTTTTATTTTTGTTTCTAAATTCAGTGAAATCGGCAAGCTGCCAGACCCGGCCTGCTGAGCGAGGAACAATAACCGCTACTTTGTCATCGTCTGCCCGCATGCCCCCTGGTGGAATCAGTGGGCACTACTCACAGACAACCCGTCGAGCAGGCCACATCGCGGGCAATGTTAGTTTCGTAATAAATAAAAGTCAACCAAATTAAAATCTTGCCATGCCAATCATGATGTAATACTAATTGATTAAGCATGGGAAATTTCAATCGCAGATAATTGGTCTTCCTCATTCCACTGCTCCTTGCCCTATCCTAGTAATGCCGAGGGCCAGGCTAGGTAGCGACAAGTATCAATTTTTAAATCATTGATTACCACACACATCATGTGTGCACAATTTATTGGATTGCCACTTTCATCCTATGATATGTGAAAGTGAATTTTTTTTCAAAGATGTAAACAAACAAAATATTTTTGTTTTTAGTGTGTGTTTAAAAAAGATTGTTGATGAAACCTAGACAATGTCCATTAAGATCCGTCTCCTGGCAGGGGGGGGGTAACTGGGGTAGATTTTATTATATAGTGCACACGCTATAAATTTAGCCTAGAAGAAAGCCGTGCTGCTGAAGCCAACTTGACCTACATACGGCGGCGTTCACTGATGGCTGCGGAGGCGGGAATCTGGTGCTTCCATTCTTGGGTTCATGAGCTGCGGGTTTATTGTAGTTGTGGTCAATAAATGATGCAGCGTCATGAATGTGATTCGTCCTACTCGGGGGGGGGGGGTGGTTTGTGGGGGGTGGGGGGAAGGTTACCCACACGCCGACAACCAGCAGCAACCATACGGGCATGGGTGGGAGGACAGAGGACAGGAGGGGAACCAGTGGGGATCCGACGGGGAACGGCTGGGGGACCGGCGGGGAACCACAGTGGGGAACTGGCGGGGGACGGGAGGGACCGACGGGGGAACGGTGGCAGACCGGGAGGACCTTGGTGGACCGGTGGGGGACCGGTGGGGAACCAGCAGGGAACCAGTGGGGAACCTTCAGGGAACCAGCGGGGAACCAGCGAGGAACCAGGAGGGAGCGAGCAGGGAACCAGCAGGGAACCAACGGGGAACCAGCAGGGAACCAGCTAGGAAGCAGCAGGGAACCAGCAAGGAACCATCGGGGAACCAGGGGGGAACCAATGGGTAACCAGCGGGTAACCAGCCAGGAACCAGCGGGGGACCGTAACTGACTTATATCTGAACAAGGAGGTTGATCCATGTTCAGATATAAGTCAGTTACGACTATATAAGACTAATCCCATACCACTTAGCAGAGACGCCTCTGTGATCAACCTCTATGTTCAGATATAAGTCAGTTACGACTATATAAGACTAATCCCATACCACTTAGCAGAGAGACCTCTGTGATCAACCTCTATGTTCAGATATAAGTCAGTTACGACTATATAAGACTAATCTCATACCACTTAGCAGAGAGACCTCTGTGATCAACCTCTATGTTCAGATATAAGTTAGTTACGACTATATACGACTAGTCTGATCTCTGATCAACCTCAATGCTCAGTCAGTCAGTGACAGCTATATAAGACCAACCCCATAACCACTTAGTAGAGAGACCTCTGTGATCAACCTTCAGGTGGAGATCCGTTTATCAAGGAAGTAAATGCACAGTAAGTGGATAAGCATGTTTCACGCCCACCACTATACATATATAATGGCAGGCCCAGCCTTCTGATTAGTAATTCTTACGACAAATTGAGTTATGCATGGAACTAAAGCGCAATACGAGAATAGAGGTGGCAGAAATCGAATGTATAGAGCAGTAAATTTTGATTGATTGATTGATTGGTGGTTTCTTTACGCCGTGTCGGCAGCATAGGCCATATTCACTGGACCTCTTGATATAATATTGTAGTGGTCTGCACTGACCTCACAGCCAAGTAACCGCATAGACAGGTAGGCGTGGGTAGTGTGTTGATATCAGGGAGCCTAGGTGGTGTAATGGTTAGCACACTGGCCCAGAAAGCAAAGAGATGTGGGTTCGAGTCCCGCTCTAGGCGCAATATTTCCCATTTTCATCACACCCATGACACTGGTTGCCGTGACAAGGATCTTGTACAAGCTATGCACTGTATGGTTGTTGAACCTACCCTGAGTATGTATGTGTTAGTGCATTGCCTGTATGTATGTAAGTGTAAGCATTAAATGATCATTTAAAAGACTTACAATTCCAGGGGAACGAGTGTAGTGGTCTGTCCTAACCTCTCAGGCAAGTAACCACATAGACAGGTAGGCGTTCGTAGTGTGTTGATATCAGTGAGCCTAGCTGGTGTAATGGTTAGCACGCTGGCCTGGAAAGCAAAGAGATGTGGGTTTGAGTCCCGCTCTAGGCGCAATATTTCCCATTTTCATCACACACATGACAATATTATGGCCCAACATTACTATTTCACATACATGCAGGCATAAGCAATCCCCCAAACCCCCCACCCCAAGCTGGATGAAGTGATCTTCAATGGGTCAAAGCCAAGGGTAGACTGAAGGTCATTTGAAGTCAATCAATCAATCAATCCATCCATGAGGTTTATCTCGTGGCCTTGAAGTATTGTTAAATGTGTATAACGATGTCTTTCTTTTATTGAACATAAATAGATCCATTTTGCTATTTGCTCTGGAACCATATTCTAGGAACTGGTTGTTGGAGTTTTACATCCTGGCAACATCTAAGGTCATATCAGGTCGAGAACTGACTTGTGGCAGTGCGTACTAATGGTGACATTATAGTACTGCCCCACTGGGAAAGCAGGCCACCAGACCTGTTTATTTGTTTGTTCGTGCTTTACATCCTAGCAGCATCTAAGGTCATATCAGGAAGGGTACTGAGTTGTGACAGTGCGCGCTCATGGTGACTTTATAGTACTGCCCCACTGGCACACCACACCAGCAGCACCATGACCTGATATCCAACTCAGTCACATTATCATGACACTGAACCAATCAGTCTTTGGCCTATCCCAATAATGCTCAGCGCCTGGCTAAGAAGTGACACGTATCAATTTAGGAAGTTATTGGTTTGACTCGACTGGGAATTGAACTCCCGACCTTCCACACGGGAGGCCTGCACTCTACTGATTGGGAAAGTCATAACAAGCTAAAGTAGGATGGGAATATATTTATAATTGATACAATGAGAAACATTTACACAAACCTATGAGGTCATAGGCTCATTTGACATTTTTTTACATGTCGATATAACACACAAATCATTTATTCACAAAGGGGTTACAGGTTTGATACCAAGGCCGGCACCTCTGACGCTCAGCCCTCCATAAGTGGACCTTGTTACAGTGGGGCGGGTGGGAGGCAGACACTGCTTACTGGTGTATTGGTCGAAGGAAAGTGAGCTAACGGTTTCAAAGAAAGTCATAACAAGCGAAACTAGGACTGTGAATAGATTTATAATTGATACAATGAGAAACGTTTACACAAACCTATGAGGTAATGGGCTCATTTGACAATTTTTTACATGTCGATATAACACAAAAATCATTTATTCACGACAAGGCTTACAGGTTTGATACCAAGGCCGGCACCTCTGACGCTCAGCCCTCCATAAGTGGACCTTGTCACAGTGGGGCGGGTGGGAGGCAAACGCTGCTTACTGGTGTATCATTCGAAGGAAAGTGAGCTAACGGTTTCAAAGAAAGTCATAACAAGCGAAACTAGAACTGTGAATATATTTATAATTGATACAATGAGAAACGTTTACGCAAACCTATGAGGTCATGGCTTCATTTGACAATTTTGTACATGTCGATATAACACACGAATCATTTATTCACGACAAGGGTTACAGGTTTGATACCAAGGCCGGCACCTCTGATACTCAGCCCTCCATAAGTGGACCTTGTCACAGTGGGGTGGGTGGGAGGCAAACGCTGCTTACTGGTGTATCATTCGAAGGAAAGTGAGCTAATGGTTATGTGCCACTCAAGAAGAAAGGTTTGGTTGCCATAGTGTGATACATAATAAGATTATTTTGTTTGTTGGAGTTTTACGTCCTGGAAACATCTAAGATCATATCTGGATGGGGTACCGACTTGTGACAGTCCGCACTCATGGCGATTCTATAGTGCTTCCCCACTGGGAGACCAGCCCACCAGCACCATGACCTGATATCCCACTCAGTCACATTATCCTGACACTGAGCTAACCACTCCTTACCCTATCCTATTAATACCGAGTGCCTGGCCAGGAAGCGATAAGTGTCAATTTTAATGTCGTTGGTTTGACTCGACCAGGAACCGAACTTCCGACCTTCTGCCCGCGATGCCTGCGCTCTACCGATTCGGCTACCGCGCCCGGTGGTACACGAATGCAAACAGTCTCCTGGGAAATGTTAGATTAACGGGCACTGGACAATGACTACACCACCTGCATAGAGGTCAATGGAATACACTTTCGCTTACCGCTTAAGCGGCTGTCACACCTCGCCGATTTGAGCAACGGACAGAATTGTCTAGTCCGGTGGTGATAAGTATCAAAATGTATTAAAATGTGTAAAAGTGTTGCGCTGTCGGGTCAATGGCCGCTGGATGAATGGACATGAAGCGGACATGAAACGGACATGAACGGATAGCCAACAGAGAAATGTACTCAAACCGGACAAGAACTGTACACGTCAATCCGGCGGCATCCCTTCCTAGTTTTGTGCATGTTCAAAACTTGTATGGACACAAACCGGACTATCAACGGACTTTGTTCGGTTTCTTTCCATTTCCCCCAATCCGGTGAGGTGTGACAGCCGCTTTAGAAAGCAAACAACAGTTGTATGCAGTGAGTATCAACTGCCGTTTAATTCCGGTTGCAGTATTATTACATCCGGTTGCAGTATTAAGTGTCGAACTTGGCCGAGCCGATCTTACAATCAAACACTGCCAGTTACTTGTATTTCCATTCCATGCATGGCTGTAGTTTCTGATGATTTACTAACTATTTAACTTACTTAAATTGGGCGTTTGTCTGTTGTTTTATGTCCTAGCAACATCTAAGGTGATATCCCACTCAGTCACATTATCCGACACTGAGCCAACCAGTCCTTGCCCTACCTAATAATGCCGAGCGCCAGACTAGGAAGCAACAAGTATAAATTTTTTTAAGTCATTGGTTTGACTAGACCAGGGTTCGAACCCACGACCCCATGATCTACCAACACGGGAGACGGACGTTCTAACTCATTCGGCCACTTAACATAGATCTACATAAAATTGTATTCAGGGTGAAGGGTTGGTTGGTTGTTGGAGTTTTACGTCCTGGCAACATCTAGGGTCATATCAGGACGCATTTAAGGGACAGGCCGGTCTTAATGATGATATAGAGATTTAAAAAGGAGGTTATTTCTTAGATCTTGATCCTAAATGATAACTTTGAAGCTGCATAGTACGAAGAAAACATCTAACTTTCAAAACCAAAGCAATTTTCAAGGTTTCATTCTACATATCCAACTAAGATACTAATGCACTTATTGGACATTTGTCGCCACATAGAAGGGAACACTGAATCAATGTAATGGAATGTTTTACTGCAGAAGCGTATGGTTTCGCAGTTTTGGTAATTTTACAGGTTTACACTTCAAATATCTCCAAATTTAGCCATTTAAAAGAAAAGTTACTTCAAGTAGTAAATTGGATTATAACAATCAACCTGATATATTTATCTCAGAAAATGACGGAAACTCAAAATCATCGGACTATGCAACTTTAAATACTTTACCTAAAAGACCACCCAGACAAATTAATGTCACAAAGGCGTTAGTGCTTAACTCAGTTCACACTCGAAGATGCTCAATAGCACATTTACTCTGACAGATAACGAGTGTGAACAGAGAGCAGTAATTAGTTGTAGGGTCGGTGTTCGAGTCTGCGGCTATCTATGTAGGCTAAAGTGAAAAACAATACAGGTGGGGAGAAAGAGAGAAAGTAAATCAAAAGTAAGAGTGTAAGAGAGAGTCCAAGCCCCTATGGTTTATTATATATAGTACATGGATTCCTGGTCTAGGATCATGCCATTGATTCAACCAATAGGGAAGCAGCATTCCCAGTTCCTCCAATAGGGTCTCAGCATTCTTGGTTACCATGACCACCAGTGGTCAACCCACCACCAGAGCTGGTTGACCTGTGGCCACCACCAACCCTGACCCCTGTGTGCATTGACCCCAACCTCAGCAGGGAGCCAGGCCCTGAGTGCACTCACATCCAGACCTGCTCATCATCCCTAATTCTATAATTACTCACCCTCAAGCATTGGACAACCTACACAGACACACACTCTTGGCCGGCCACACAGAATAATAATAGAGGATTTCCATTTCCCCCCTCTGCCGATTATCGGAATATTTTATCTAGTGACACAACAAAGTGAGGCTAATAGTCTTTGGACAGTCCTAACAACAGGTCGAACTAAACCTCCTTTGGTCACCATTCAATACCTACAGTTTAAAAATACTCCACACCTCAATAAAACAATTTCGTAAGGACCTGTTGCGGTGGCCGATTCGATAGAGCGCTGGCTTCCTGTGTGGAAGGTAGGGAGTTCGAATCCCAGTCGGGTCAAACCAATAACTTATAAAATTGATACTTGTCGCTACCTAGCCTGGCCCTTGGCATTAATAGGATAGGACAAGGACTGGTTAGCACAGTATCAGGATAGTGTGACTGTGTGGGATATCGGGCCATGGTCTCCCAGTCGGACAGCAATATAATGTCACTATGAGTGTGCACTGTCAAGTGACGGTACCCAACCTTAGATTGGTTGGAGTTTTACATCCTGGCAACATCTATGGCCATATCAGGATGGGTACCGATTTGTGACAGTGCACACTCGTGGCAACCTTATAGTGCTGCCCCACAGGGAAATCAGACTGCCAGCACCATGACCCGATATCCCATTCAGTCATATTATCCTGACACTGAGCTAACCAGTCGTTGCCCTATCCTATTAATTCCGAGCACCAATATGACCTTAGATGTTGCTAAGATGTAAAACAACAACACACAAACACAATTTTATATTTTGACAAGCACAAAATACCAGCAGCCAAACCTTGGTGAAGCGACGAGCGAAATGTTATCGATCAAGGTCAGTAACTCAGAACGAGGCTCAGGCCAAACAAATGCCGCATTTGATGAATATTTAATAAGATGCGAAAATTTGATATGGCATCAAACAGTGCGACACCGACTAAAACCTGCCAGGACAGCCATCTTAGTTTTTTTCAGCCCCCCCCCCCCCCAAGAAAACAAATTGTTGATTGTCCCCGCCTGTGCCTGAAAAATCGCCCGGACTGATTTTTATTTGAATTTTTTTTTTAATTGTTAAAAATGCGTTGGGCTAGCATAGAGTTTACATATTACCGAGCAGTATATGAATTAATCTGTATTTTCTGTGGGATAAATGAAAACATTGTGGAAAATGAGGGTTGCTACTGTTAATTAAAATATTTGACTTCCAAAATTGAAACTTCTAGAACTGCATGATGTACTGAAAAACAAATAAAAAATAAAAACCGCCTGCCGACCCGGATATGTGTGATCAAAAGGACGATCACCAACTTTTTATATTTTATTTGGCAGTAGTGTTATCATCCTTATTGTACATTGGATACTTTTGGCCAATCAAGAGGGAAAAGTCTGGTTATATATTTTCGGCGGTAAGTGAGTCAGGATAATGAGCAAGGCGAGCGGTGGCGCCACCATCGGAGCTGAGCTTGAGTAGGTTGGAGCAGTGGATGACTAGCCCGAGGCTCCACCACCCGATTACTGGCGGGTGGGTGTGAGGAGCGAGTATGGAATTCCGAATTATGATACTCGTATAATTCTTATAAGCATACATATATATATAAAGTAGGGCTATGTTAACAAACAGAGAGAGACAGACGAGTGATGGGTCGGACACTTTTATTGAGCATCTTGGCTAGCACAATAATAGGTTTACCGGTAAAAGTTTCAAATCCAATGGGCAAGTGACTCACCTGGCGCAAGCACCAACGGAAGTGGCCGTTGGCGGCGCTACCAGAGGCACACCTGGGCAAATCCAGGCAAGTCAACGATTGGACATAATGTATTTTGCGAATAAACTCTTAGCAATAATAATAATAAAGGCAATACTCCGCCTATTTATATCCGCAGAATTAAATATATATCCTATATATATATATATATATATATAAAACGCACCGGGGTCATCGTGGCGCCACCAAGTACGGATTACAAGGTCACGTGATAATGCAGAGTTGTTACATCACGTTCCACTGCCCACAGTATAATCAGCCTAATGCAGTCTGCTCGCTTCATTTAGCGTCATTCATTATTTAGGTGAGCTAACTGAAAGGGTGGTGGCCTTGGGAGTTTCCACCAATAAGACGGGTTGAATGTGCACTGGGCGACTGTTTGAAGACACCGGAGTCTGCCTGATCGATAACTGCCCAAACCTCACGTAAGTGGGCGCTTTTGTCTGATTGGTAACTGCCCAAATCTCACGTAAGGGGGTGCTTCTGTCTGATTGGTAACTGCCCAAACCTCACGTAAGTGGGTGCTTCTGTCTGATCGGTAACTGCCCAAATCTCACATAAGAGGACGCTTCTGTCTGATCAGTAACTGCCCAAATCTCATGTAAGGGGGCGCTTCTGTCTGATTGGTAACTGCCCAAATCTCACGTCATGGGGTGCTTCTGTCTGATCGATAACTGCCCGAATCTCAGGTAAGGGGGTGCTTCTGTCTGATTGGTAACTGCCCAAATCTCACGTCATGGGGTGCTTCTGTCTGATCGATAACTGCCCGAATCTCAGGTAAGGGAGTGCTTCTGTCTGATCGGTAACTGCCCAAATCTCACATAAGGGGGTGCTTCTGTCTGATCGGTAACTGCCCAAATCTCACATCAGGGGGTGCTTCCGTCTGATTGGTAACTGCCCAATCTCACATAAGAGGGCACTTCTGTCTGATCAGTAACTGCACAAATCCCACGTATGGGGGCGCTTCTGTCTGATTGGTAACTTCCCAAATCTCACGTTAGGGGGTACTTCTGTCTAATCGGTAACTGCCCAAATCTCACATAAGGGGGTGCTTCTGTCTGATCGGTAACTGCCCAAATCTCACATCAGGGGGTGCTTCCGTCTGATTGGTAACTGCCCAATCTCACATAAGAGGGCACTTCTGTCTGATCAGTAACTGCACAAATCCCACGTATGGGGGCGCTTCTGTCTGATTGGTAACTTCCCAAATCTCACGTTAGGGGGTACTTCTGTCTAATCGGTAACTGCCCAAATCTCACATAAGGGGGTGCTTCTGTCTTATCGGTAACTGCCCAAATCTCACGTAAGGGGGCACTTCTGTCTGATTGGTAACTGCCCAAACCTCATGTTAGGGGGGGGGCACTTCTGTCTGATTGGTAACTGCCCAAATCTCACGTCAGGGGGTGCTTCTGTCTGATTGGTAACTGCCCAAATCTCACGTAGGGGGGTGCTTCTGTCTTATCGGTAACTGCCCAAATCTCACGTAAGGGGGTGCTTCTGTCTTATCGGTAACTGCCCAAATCTCACGTAAGGGGGTGCTTCTGTCTGATCGGTAACTGCCCAAATCTCACGTAAGGGGGGGAGGGTGCTTCTGTCTTATCGGTAACTGCCCAAATCTCACATTAGGGTGAGCGCTTCTGTCTGATCGGTAACTGCCCGAACCTCACGTAAGGGGGTGCTTCTGTCTGATTGGTAACTTCCCAAATCTCATGTCAGGGGGTGCTTCTGTCTGATCGGTAACTGCCCAAATCTCACGTCAGGGGGTGCTTCTGTCTTATCGGTAACTGCCCAAATCTCACGTAAGGGGGGGCTTCTGTCTGATCGGTAACTGCCCAAATCTCACGTCAAGCGGTGCTTCTGTCTGATCGGTAACTGCCCAAATCTCACGTAAGGGGGTGCTTCTGTCTTATCGGTAACTGCCCAAATCTCACATAAGGGGGTGCTTCTGTCTGATCGGTAACTGCCCAAATCTCACGTAAGGGGCGCTTCTGTCTGATCGGTAACTGCCCAAATCTCACGTCAGGGGGTGCTTCTGTCTGATCGGTAACTGCCCAAATCTCACGTAAGGGGGCCGCTTCTGTCTGATCGGTAACTGCCCAAATCTCACATAAGGGGGTGCTTCTGTCTGATCGGTAACTGCCCAAATCTCATGTCAAGGGGTGCTTCTGTCTTATCGGTAACTGCCCAAATCTCACGTAAGGGGGTGCTTCTGTCTGATCGGTAACTGCCCAAATCTCACGTCAAGGGGTGCTTCTGTCTGATCGGTAACTGCCCAAATCTCACGTAAGGGGGTGCTTCTGTCTGATCGGTAACTGCCCAAATCTCACGTAAGGGGGTGCTTCTGTCTGATTGGTAACTGCCCAAACCTCACATAAGGGGGCCGCTTCTGTCTGATTGGTAACTGCCCAAATCTCACGTTAGGTGCGCATCTGTCTTATGGTAACTCAGGTTGCACCTTCCGGCCTCGTCGGTGTGGTGACGTCAGTGTGACGTCAGCGAGACGACACAGGTCATCCCTCGTGACGTCAGCACACCGACGTCGCTGAATGTGACAATTGATTTGTTGACTTACGTACCCACCAGCAGAGTGCACAATGAGAGCTTCCCACCCGGGCAACAGGATACAACGGGATACGGCCGGATGTGACGTCAATCCAGGATTAAAAAAAGAAATGCGGCGCCAGAGATGAGAGTTAGGTCACCGTTGATCAACAATTCACCGCTAACATGGTATTAACGGTTCGCCAGTGAATACCACCAAATTATTTGTTTGTTTGTTGTTGTTTTAAGTCCTGGCAACATCTAAGGTCATATCAGGATGGGCACTGAATTGTGACAGTGCAAACTCATGGGGACTTCGTAGTCCTGCTCCACTGGGAAACCAGGCCGCTGGCAGCATGACCCGATATCCCACTCAGTCACATTATCCTGACACTGAGCTAAACAGTCCTTGTCCTATCCTATTAATGCCGAATGCCAGGCTAGGAAGCGACAAGCATCAATTCGATAAGTCTTCGATTTGACTCGGCTGGAATTCAAACACCCAACCTTCCACACGGGAAGCCTGCGCTCTACTGATTCGGCCACCGCGTCTGCTACTACCAAATTATGCAAACGCTGTTCCTCCTATAGAAATAAGTCCCCGCACAATTGGATAATGTAGTGCTTTTGAGATTCACTTCCGGTGCAGCTAACTTCTGGAGCAGCTCACTTCCGGTGCCGTGCCTAGGGGGCGCTCTCTGGGTGGGAGGTGTGCTGGATCAGGGCGAGAGCTAGCAGCGCTGGCAGTAATTTAAATGGGGGGAGTCTTTAAAGCTTCGACATGCCTCCCTGGACGGTTTGTGTATGGCGTGCGACCGGACTCGGTGCCCTAATCAGTAGAGCGCAGGCCTCGCGTGTGGAAGGTCGGGAGTCCAGGTTCCCGATCGTGCCAAACCGATGACTTTAAAACTGATACTTGTCGCTTCCTAGCCTGGCGCTTGGCATTAATAGGATAGGGTAAGGACTGGTTAGCTCAGTGTCAGGATAATGTGACTGAGTGGGATATCAGGTCATGGTGCTGGTGGCCTGATTTCACACTGGGGCAGCACTATAAAGTCACTATGAGTGCACCCTGACACAAGTCGGTACTGGTCCTGATATGACCTTAGATGTTGCTAGGATGTAAAACAACAAACAAACAAAGTGTATGGCGTGACGTCACTCATGCGCTGACGCAACATGGACGCAGCGCAATGCACCCCAACATAATCCTTAAGCGCCGCACATATACACCATTATGTTTTAATTTGTCCAATTTTAATAGGAATCCTAATTAAAATGTGATTATGATTTATATTAAACTTTTAAATTAACTTAGTCATGCAACCATATATTCCTTAATAATTAATTGGTTTCCGTATAAATATGCTTCCTTCTTTTAGGTTGGTTGGTTGTTGGAGTTTTATGTCCTGGCAACATTTAAGGTCATATCAGGACAGTTACGGACTTGTGGCAGTGTGCGCTCATGGTGACGTTATAGTGCTGTACTATGACCTGATATCCCACATAGTCACTGATACTGTGCTAACCAGTCCTTGTCCTATCCTATTAATGCAGAGTGTAAAGGTAGGTAGCAACAAGTATCAATTATATAAGTCATCGGTTTGACTCGACTGGGAATCGAACTCCCCACCTTCCACACGAGAACCCTCCGCTCTACCGATTCAGCCACCACGACCGATGTGTGCATTCTTCACACATCTGTGAAAATATGTAGTTCCAGTAGAATTCTGGAATGTTTTGAAAAGGAACTTATATTTGACCAAGCAATGATCCATTAGAGGGCCAGTGCTGTATCATGTTCATAGACTGGCCTGCCTAGTGTCTCTAGTTGCAAACACCCGGGAACCAGCGAAACCTGTAGCGACGTGACCAGCTGGTAGATTCCTTCAACGTGAGTAGTGTATGGAAGCAGGGCAAACAGCAGGGAACCAGCGAAACCTGCAGAGAGGTGACTTGCAGGTAGTGTATGGAAGCAGGGCAAACAGCAGGGAGCTGGCGAAACCTTCGGTGAGGTGACCAGCAGGTAGTGTATGGAAACAAGGCAAACAGCAGGGAGCTGGCGAAACCTTCGGTGAGGTGACCAGCATGTAGATTCCTTCCACGTGAGTAGTGTATGGAAGCAGGCCATTGACGCAGGTTCCATGAATGGATGTGAGGAACTCAAAGGAAGCTTAAAGGCATGTCTGTTTTGGACACAGTTAGCCCACTCACCACGATGAGTTTCTGTTTGGCTAATTAATTAAAGTTGCATCACTCGATGGTTTTGAGTTTCTATCATTTTCTGAAATAAATACTGTATTCTCGCGGGTTAACGCCCTGGGCATTTAAATTGGCAAATCACTGAAGTGGGGGGTGGGCGTTTACCCACACATGGGCGTTTAAGGGGTGGGCGTTAATGAAATATTGATCAAGTGGGGTGTGGGCATTAACCCACCCATGGCCGTTAACCGGCGAGAATACAGTATATTACGTTGATTGTTAGAATCTGTCCTACACGAGCAGGATTAAGGTCATATCTATCTGCTACTGAAATGCAGGCAAACAAATACCTTATCAGCAGCCACTGTGTGGTAAGATAACACCAACACTACAACTGGCCAGCATTGAAAACAAGCCTGGGTACCCGGGCGTATATGCTATGGACAGTATAAATACAGCCTCAATAAAAAAAAACAAAAAAAAACAACAACAAAAGCTTTAATTTAAAATTGCTAACTTTGGAGATATTTGAAGTGTAAACATGCAACATTAAATTTGGCATGCTTGCCAAAACTCTGACACCACCATTGACTTCAATAGTTATCGGATCAATTAAATTGACTTAGTGTGCCTTTCTATATATAATAGAAACAAATGCTCAATAAGTGAACCCGTATCTAAGGAGGCTATGTAGGTTCAAGTCTAGATAAGTGTTTCGCTTTTGTGGAAATAAGCTGAATTTATCGGACTATGCAGCTTTAATTGTTGCACCATTAGATGAGTGTACAAGCAAAAGGAGAGGCTCCTCTGTGGCAGATTGGTTAGAGTGTCTGACTTTATTCTAGGTCGGACTCCTAATTTGAAGGTCAGTGGTTCGATTCCCCATGCCCCGTAACTCTGCCAATTTGGATTCCCACCGCCGTGTATAACTTACAGCGTCAGCAAAGGCCGGTTGCTCTCATACCATGTCTATGTGGTGTGGGAGGTTAAAAATCCCCTGGGTCGGTAAAAGTGTAGGCTTGGGCTTTCTATCGACAAACTGTCTAACGGTGAAAACAAGTCTATTCAGACTTATCCATGATAGGCTGTATAAATCTTCCAAGACACATTAGCGATGTGATGCGCACAATTAATCTGAGAGGAGTTCCGCCAATAGAAGTAGCGTGCACTTTCCGTCCTGTGTGTGTTAGTTTTAGATCACTGCGTGACCAGTGTGTGAAAACTACACATTAAGTTAGCAGAGATGGTTGCCAGTGAAACACCACCATTGGTGATTTCAATTTTCTTTTTGGTAAACATTTTATTCATCTGAATAGTCGTTTTTCAGCGCCGAATCATTGGTCTTCCGGCCATTTCTTTTTTTTTTAAATTAATTTTTTTATTGAGGTTTTATTTATACTGTCCATAGCATATCAGCCTGGGTATTCAGGCTTGTTTTCAATGCTGGCCAGCTGTAGTGTTGGTGTTATCTTACCAAACAGTAGCTGCTGATAAGGTATTTGATTGCCTGCATTTCAGTAGCAGATAGATAGGCTAATAACCAGACCAACCAACTATGTTAATTTTTTGGATTTTCTTGGCATATATGTGTTTTATGGCAGAAACTCAAAACCATCGGACGTTACTTTCAACTCTAGTTCTGTGGTTGCCGAATCGGTAGAGCGCAGGCCTCCAGTGCAGGAGACTGGGAGTTCAATTCCCAGTCGAGTCAAACCAATGACTCACAAAATCGATACTTGCTTAGCTTCGGTCTTTTACACTATTTAATTTCAAGAACAATTTTTACGATAATAAAATATTGTTATTGCATTCAGTTAATTAAGAGTTTGTGATATATCTAGTCAGTGTATGCATTCAGTGTATATATGAAGAGTTCAGGTGCAAAACCACGGAAACACCAATCCAAAAATGTAGTTTAAGCAAAAGATTTGTACCTGAAAATAATTGTAATTCTCACTAATTCCACTTTTCATGTGATCATATGGTTATGGAGCAATGAACAAAAAAGTAGGAATATAAAAAAACTAAACTTTTTATAGGTTTGATTCCAATGTTTAGCTCCATTTTTGGATTAGCATTTACGTGGTTTTGCACCTGAACTCTTCATATATGCATTTAATGTAGGTGATGATTAAGTTAGTTTTCTAGGCAGGATTGTATCAGTATAGTCTAGGTTTAGGTATAATCCAAATTTAGCTAACGAAGTGGTTGCGATGTATCTAGTTTGTAGCAAGCGTTCAGTGTGTGCATTAGCCTGGGACAGTCTGGATTTTGGGGAATAAGATGACTTTCATTGAACCAGCATGAAGGGTTGCTTGGGTGTTGGAATTTTACGTCCTAGCAACATCTAAGGTCATATCAGGATGGGTACCGACACGTGACAGTGCACACTCATGGTACCCTTATAATGCTGTCCCACTGGGAGACGAGGCCTCCAGAAGCATGACCTGATATCCCACTCAGTCATATTATCCAGACACTGGGCTAACCAGATCTTGTCCTATCCTATTAATGCCGAGCGTCAAGCGAAGTAGCGACAAGTATCAATTTGATAAATCATTGGTTTGCCTCGACCGGGAATTGAACTCCCGACCTTCCGCATGGGAGGCCTGCGCTCTACCGATTCGGCCACCGCGTCCGGTTCAGCGCGAAAGGTGAATGCAGTGCAGTGACTGGGTTTACCGTTCGCCTCGCGTCCTTGTAAAGCACTTTGAAACCAGACGGGATGGCCGAATGAGTGAGAGCGTCCGTCTCCCATGTTGGTAGATCTTGGGTTCGAATCCTGGTCGAGTCAAACCAATGACTTAAAAATTGATACTTTTCGCTTCCTAGCCAGACGCTCGGCATTACTAGGATAAGGCAAGGAGCAGTGGAATGAGGAAGACCAGTCCTCTGCGACTGAAATTTCCCCTGCTTAAACAACTAATGTACAAAAAAAAACACCAAAAAAACCCACTTCCCTTCTTTACATTCATCGCAATCTCCTTTGCCTTGAGCCGCCTATAGAAAAGTAATTTAATATCAATTCCTGCCGCCTGCGCATCACACACCCCAGTAGCGATCAGCTGGTGGCTTTCCCCTGCAGTTGCCATGACAACCCTCATGTCCGATCCCTTCAGTTGCCATGCCAACCCTCATGTTCGAAGCCTCGCTTAGCACTGGAAAGACCGAGCGCGCTGGCCGAATCAGTAGAGTGCAGGCTCTAGAGGCGGTGCTAAATAAAACAAATTTGTGTTTCTCTTGTGGGTGGGACTGGATGCGGTGGCCAAATCGGCAGACCGAGGGCTTCCCATGCGGAAGATTGGGAGTTCACATTCTGGCCGAGTTCGGTTTCCGGTCGAGTCAAATAAATGATGTACAAAATTGATACTTGTCACTTCCTAGCTTGGTGCTCAGCATTAATAGGATAGGTAGAGGACTGGTCAGCTCAGTGTCAGGATAATGTAACTGAATGGGATATTGGGTCATGGTGTGGTGGCCTGATTTCCCAGTGGGGCAGCACTATAAAGTCGTCGTGAGTGCGGAGTGTCACAAGTCGGTTCCCATCCTGATATGACCTTTGATGTTGCCAGGATGGAAAACTCCAACAACAAACAAACAAACAAAAGCATGCTTCGCTGGTTCCTGGCTGTTGAAAGTGAGTGCTCACTGTCACAAGTCGGTACCCGTCCTGATATGACCTTACATGTTGCCAGGACGTAAGACTCCCAACAACCAAGTGGACAACCGTTGTCTTGGTGACCGCAAACGCCCATTTAGTGGTGCGGGATACAGAGGGGAGCACAACCTAATATCCTACCGGATCAAACGCTTCGTTTCCAGGCGACTGAGGGTTATAGCAGTCAAAGCAGTAGAGGTCAGGTGGCTTTGGGTTCAAGGTCATTGGGGTTACAGGTTGACTCGTTTAACCAGACCACTATGAACGCCCGGTAAAGAGAACACGTCCGATTCTGGGTTGTTTGATACCCAAGTGCGGACTGGGTTGATGTGACTGGGCCCTTAACCCAGAGACCACTAGCATGTGCATTGTAGCTGGTACAGGTTGGTTTGGTTGTTGGAGTATTACGTCCTGGCAACATCTAAGGATATATCAGGACGGATACCGATTTGTGACCGTCTGCACTCATGGTGATTTTATAGTGCTGCCCCATTGGGAAATCGGGCTGTCGGCACTATGACCCGATATCCCATCATCATCATCATCATGCTGTCGGTCGTGATGTAACAAAGACTGCTTTCATTACTTGACTGTCGCTCTCCATTTAGCTCTCTGCTGTGAGAGTGATGTCCATGAGTCGGTCTTAATGTCTCTCAGCTTCAGGTTTCTCTTGATGGTATACATTTCATGAAAGCTGCCTGCAAAAGTGTTGAAGTGCTGCTGGCTTTTGCAAGTTACCAGCGGCACTCTCTTGGGGACCAAATAGAGGTCTCACACCGGCAAGAACATGTCCAGACATGCGCAAAACTATTTGTCCCTGCAGTGGCTGGTCGGGAGATGTTGGGAGTTCCATACATCAACCATCCTTGATGCTTCTACAGTGACATGGTTTTCTGTTCAGGGTTTGCTCCCTTAGCAGTGGTTTACAACTCTGCAGGGCAGGGGCGTCAAACTCCCTGAGGTATTGCAATACCTGCATACCACTACCCGATATCCCACTCAGTCACATTATCCTGACACTGCGCTAACCAGTCATTGCCCTATCGTATTAATGGCGAGCGCCAACCTAGGAAGTGACAAGTATAAATTTTATAAGTCATTGGATTGCCTCGACCGGGAGCCGAATTCTCGACCTTCCGCATGCGAGGCCGCGCTTTAGCGATTGGGCCAACCCGCGCCGTCCTTAACCCAGAGAGTACTAGCAGAGGCGTTGTATCTGGTACAGCTTTTATTGTTGGCTGTTCAGTGTGAGCCCTGTTGTTAGCCTGCTTCCAGCCCCTAAATAATATTGTTTGTTTGTTTGTTGTTTTACGTCCTAGCAACATCTAAGGTCATATCAGGACGGGTATCGACTTGTGACAGTGCGTACTCATGGCGACTTTATAGTGCTGTCCCACTGGGAAACCAGGCCGCCGGCGCCATGACCTGATATCCCACTCAGTCACATTATCCTGACACTGAGCACACCAGTCCTTGCCCTGTCCTAATAATGCCGAACGCCTGGCTAGGAAGCAACAAGTATCAATTTTTAAGTCATTGGTTTGACTCGACCAGGGCCCGAACCCACGACCCCACGATCTACCAGCCCCTAAATAATAAGTTGTCAACATTTTAAACGGTGGTACAAAGCGTATGACAGGGGGAGGGGGGGACTGACAGTAAAGGCCCTCTCACATTATGACGCATCTTGCAAGCGCGCGGCCAACATGTAAAATCACTTTTTTACATCGAGAAGCGTCAAACTTTTCGGCGTGGGGGGCAAAATTGGACGTATACATACCATATAGATAGCGTATGGCCAACGTATGACCAACGTATGGCTAACATGCTTCCAGGCGAAAAAGGCTCGAATTATGCTCACGGTATGTTCACAGAATGCAGGTGAACGGTGTGTACGTTATTTGATCACCAGAACTACACCTCATACATTACATACGTCAAGACACACTAGAGAAATGCTAAACATACGTCAGAAGTATGTTAGACTATGTTATCCATACATTGTCAGTACGTGGACTGTACATTCCCACTGCCTTTAACGTAGTCAATGTAGTGCAATGTAGTGAACAATGTTTGTCTAACATACGTCTAATGTACATCGATGTACGCCTAACGTATACATAACATACGGCCGACGTAAAATCCACACGTTGTCGAATGTTGTCCTAGCGGCCAAAAATCACATACATCGGCGTATGTTGGTGTGATGCGTCATAATGTGACAGCCCCTTTAAGTATGACTCTTATCATTTAATCAAATGTTTACATTTTTTCAGCGATCATTTTTATTTATATTCTTTTTGTGCGTATGTTGATTAAAGTTGCATGGTCCAATTAATGGAAAAATTCAAAAGCCATCGAACTATGTAACTTCGAGCAGGGGGAATTTCAATCACGGATAATTGGTCTTCCTCATTCCATTGCTCCTTGCCCTATCCTAGTAATGCCGAGCGCCAGGCTAGGTAGCGACAAGTATCACTTCTATAAATCATTGGTTTGACTCGGCTATGATTCGAACTCCCCACCTTCCATACGGGAAGCCTGCGCTTTATCGATCCGGCGACGCGTCCGGGCAAGTCAAGAGTTAAACAGCCTTATATTATTTCAGCGTTGTCAGCAACCTTCTAAGGTAAGTAAGACAACACGTCCTATGATCACGTGTCACCTAATGGTAAGAATGAAGCGCACCTTGCATTATTTGTCTGCTCAGCGGACACATTTGCAGTTTGGGGCTATTTTCCGTTCCAACCAGTGGTCCACAACTGGTTCATCAAAAGCTGTGGTACGTGCTGTCCTGTCTGTGGGAAAGTGCATGTAAAAGACACCTTATCGGAAAGAGTAGCCTATGTGGCAGCAGTGGGTTTCTTCCAAAGAAATATGTCAGAATGAGTGTATGTTTGACGTCCAATAGCCAATGATAAAAATTAATATGCTCTAGAGGCGTTGTTAAATATAACTAACTTTTTGTTTCACTTGTGGGTGGGACTGGACGCAGTGGCCGAATTGGTAGAGCGCAGGATTCCTATACGGAAGATTGGGAGTTCGCATCCCGGCCGAGTCAAACCAATGACTTATAAAATTGATACTTATCACTACCTAGCCTGGCACTCGGCATTAATAGGATAGGGCAAGGACTGGTTCACGGAGTATCATGATGATGTGACTGTATGGGATATTGGATCATAGTGCCAGCGGCCTGGTCTTCCAGTGGAGCAGCACTATAAAGTCACCCTGAGTGTGCACTGTCACAAGTCGCTACCCATTCGGATATGACCTTCTGTAAAATGGCTAAAGCTCGAATCTGTGGTTGTGTAGGCAGGCTACAGTGAAATCAATAGAGACAAAAGAGAAAGGAAGAGTATAAACTGTAAAGAAGAAGAGAGAGTCCAGCCCTCTGATTTATTATTCATATGGTTACATGGGTTCATTGTAGAGTATCACATCACCCCTTTCCCCCAATGGGAAACAAGCATTCTTGGCCCTACCAATAGTGATCCAGCATTCCTGGTCCCCATGGCTACCAGTGGTCTGCCCACCACCAAGCTGTATGGCCCCATGGCCAGCACCAACCTTGACCTTTGAGTGTGGTGATCTCTATCCCAGCAGAGGGGTTAGGCCCTGAGTGCCCTCACACCCATCCCTGCCAGCACCACTATGTCTATTTACATCCAACTCAGGCACCAGCAGCCCTTACATATATATATACATACATGCGCCTGGTCACATACACCGATCAGTAATAGAACATTTGCATTCCCCTCTATGCCGTTTATGGGAATATTTTACACGTGGATGTTGCTCAAATATAAAACAACCAACAAACTTGTGGGTGGGGCGTGATGATTGTGGGATGGCGCGGGAGATGCAGCGGTGGGTGGCGGAGGCATGGGGGGGGGGCGGCGGGACACATGGTCAGGCATTAGTAGGTTAATGTGTCCCAACGTTCCCATTCATAACCAAGTGGCAATGTGGGTTTGACCAGTATTACTCCCGTGGTACTAATATTTACCGAGTCAACCGAAGGATATATATACACACACACACATATATATATATATACATATATATACATATATATACATATATATACATATATATACATATATATGTATATATACATACATATATATACATATATATACATATATATATATACATATATATATATACATATATATACATATATTATCAATCAATGGGTGCCGTCTTCTCGAAGAAGGTTGGCTGCAATGGACCTCCATCTCTTCCTGACATTCGTTCCTCTCACGCATTCCGCATAGCTCATTGCTGTCCACTCAGTGATGTTGTCCATCCATGTTGTTCTCCTTCTCCCTCTTGGTCTTTTCCCTTCTATCTTCCCTTCCAGTATTCTTCTCTGTGATTCCTGGTGTCGTATCATGTGGCCAAAGTATTTAATTTTTCTGTTTTTGATCGTTTGTATTATCTGTCTCTTTATTTTCATTCTTGTTAGGACCTCCACGTTGCTTATCATTGCTGTCCATGGAATTTTTAACATTCTTCTGTATTGCCACATTTCAAATGCCTCGAGCTTTGTTGTTATTGCTTTCTTCAAAGTCCATGTCTCGCAGCAATATAAAAGTGTAGACCACACATAGCATTTTAGCAGTCGGAGTCTTGTTTTTATATTTATGTCTCTAGATGTTAGTACTTTCTGCATCTTTAGAAAATTTGTTTTGGCAATGTTTATTCTCCGTTTAATCTCTCTTTCACATCCGCCATCACTAGTTATTAAATGGCCCAGATACACAAATGACTCTACCTGCTCCAAGATTACACCATTAACTTTTATCTTTGCTCTTGGTTTGTATTCCTTTCTGCTGACAACCATGGATTTTGTCTTCTTTACATTCATTTTGAGGCCACATCTCTCACTTTTTTCTTTTACTTCATCCACTATATCTTGTAGTCGATTTGACGTTAAGGCTAGCAGTGCTGTATCGTCTGCGTATCTTGTGTTATTGATATTTCCACCTCCAACATTTATTCCTATGATGTCATCTATTTCTCTGAAAATCATTTCCGTATAAATGTTGAAAAGACTAGGTGATAGAACACATCCTTGTCGCACTCCACATTTGATCTTCACTTCTGGTGTCAATGAGTCTCCAATTCTTACAGCAGCATACTGTTCCCAGTAGAGGTTGGCCACAAGCCGAACGTCCCTAACGTCTAGACCAATTTTTTGTA
>CM059198.1:35980135-36037635 GCA_030323885.1 Branchipolynoe longqiensis
ATATATATATATATAGGGTTGGATGCAATGGTTCTCCACTTGTCCCGAAGGTGTGCTGTTCTGATAGACTGTGAATAATTCAAGCCTGTCCACCGTGAAATATTTGTAAACCATGATGTTCTTGGTCTCCCTCTCCCTCTGCTGCCCTTCGTGTCCTAACGATTCTCTTTTAAGCCGCCTCTCCTAGCTCAGCTTTGATTCCCATATTAACTGTATTTCCGCTGCGCACATCTGTAGACTGGCTAGTTGCGGATTCCCGTCTAAATCGTCGCTGCTGGCATGGCCATGTTCCAGACCCTTTTTAGTGTTGCAATTCTGCGTGAACGCAAATCCTCTGTATTGGGACCGGATGTTGTGGGCGAATTAGTAGACCGCAAGCCTCCCGAGCGGAAGGTCGAGAGTTCAATTCCTGGTCGAGTCAAACCAATGACTTACAAAATTGATACTTATCGCTTCCTAGCCAGGTGCTCGGCATTATTAGGATAAATTAAGGACTGATTAGCTCAATGTCAGAATAATATGACTGAGTGGGATATTAGGTTTGTTTGTTTGTTTTTTGTTGTTTTACGTCCTAGCAACATCTAAGGTCATATCAGGACGGGGAAATATTAGGTCATGGTACTGGCTGCCTGGTCTCCCAGTGGGGCAGCACTATGAATCGCCGTGAGTGCGCACTGTTACAAGTCGGTACCCGTCCTGATATGACCTTAGATGATGCCAGGATGTAAAACTCCAACAACCAACCAACCAACCAGAGTTATTGTGAGATAAGTGCAACTCGATTCTCTTTTAAGCCGCCTCTCCCAGCTCACCTTTGATTCCCATATTAACCGTATTTCCGCTGCGCACATCTGTCGACTGGCTAGTTGCGAATTCCAGTCTAAATCGTTGCTGCTGCCACTGCCATGCTGCAGACCGTTTTAAGTGTTTACATTCTCCGTGAACGCGAACCCTTTGTGTTGTATTGGGTTCTGCTGATTAAAAGCGCGAAACTGGCAAGATTGGCAAGAGTGGTAAGAGCGTGAGACTAGAGAGTGGTGAGAGCAGAGAGTTGGTGGGAGTAGAGAGTAGAGAGTGGTGAGAGCAGAGAGTTGGTTATGGCAGGACAGTAGAGAGTGGGGAGAGCAGAGAGTTGGTGGGAGTAGAGAGTAGAGAGTGGTGAGAGCAGAGAGTTCGTTATGGCAGGAGAGTAAGAGCAGAGAGTTGGTGGGGTGGGTGGGTGGTGGGGGGTTGGTTTGGGGGTGGTGGTGGGGGTGTTGGTTTGGGGTGGTGGTGGGGGGGTTGGTGGGGTGGGTGGGTGGTGGGGGGTTGTTTGGGGGGTGGGTGGGGGGGGGTTGGTGGGGTGGGTGTGGGGGGTTGGTTTGGGGGGGTGGGTGGTGGGGGTTGGTGGGGTGGGTGGGTGGTGGGGGGTTGGTGGTAGTAGGAGAGAGAGTGGTGAGAGCAGAGAGTTGGCGAGAGTAGAGAGTGGTGAGAGCAAAGAGTTGGTGGGAGTAGAGAGTGGCGAGAGCAGAGAGTTGGTGGGAGTAGAGAGCAGAGAGTGGTGAGAGCAGAGAGTTGGTGAGAGTAGAGAGTGGTGAGAGCAGAGAGTTGGCGAGAGTAGAGAGTAGAGAGAGAAGAGAGTTGGTGGGAGTAGAGAGTGGTGAGAGCAGAGAGTTGGTGGGAGTAGAGAGTGGTCAGAGCAGAGAGTTGGTGGGAGTATAGAGTACAAAGTGGTGAGAGCAGACTATTGATGGGTGTAGAGAGTGGTGAGAGCACTTAGCAAGCCACTCAGTCTGTCATTCAGGGGCTACACTCACAAAGTGTTGTTCACTCTGGCAGGCCGCGCGTGGGTTACACGGACGGCTTGTACTAACCATTCCTCGACCCATGTCATCACCATGGAAACATTGTTGCTGACATGATTTAGGCAGTTAATAATAACTATATATATATATATACTTATTGGTCAACCATTTGTTGGCAACACCGAAAGGGTTAAGATGTTTATATTAACTAATATGAATAAGCAATGCTTAGGACCGACCCCCCGATATAACTACAGTAAAGTATATTTTTTTACTCCACTCGCGGTGTTCGATTTGAAATTCTAGCAACTCGGATGACCCGAGTCGGGGTCGTGATAATCGAATACGGCCGTCGTTTCCGTGGAATAAAGTATTAATATTGCATTTGTGCACTCATGTTTATGCCAAATTGTTATTTATTTCTTTTAATTTTGAATAAAATCGAAGCTTTGGGCATTTGTTTTGATATATTATTAACCAATAGCCGTCGTCCACCCTGCTTGCTGCGGACCGAAATTCGACGAGCGATTTCCGTTTCCGTTTGCTGGATTTCTCGGTTTCTCGGTACGAGTTTACAAATGGCAGCGCCCATACAGTGCTATTTCCGTTTCCGTTTGCTGGATTTTGTCTAAGTCATGCACAGTAAGAGTATTGTTTATGTGTATATATCTACATGCGTTAGTCTTAAGCCTCCCCAGAGGGTGGGTCGGTATAATTATTTGGTCGGTTAATATCTACATGACCTAATTTTGAGCGGAAACTGTCGGTGAACTGTTGGTAAGCGCGGCGCGGCGCGGGTGCGCATGCGCAGAAGGTGTTGACATTGTCCTCTGAGCGTCCTTTGTATGTGCCGTGTTTATGGATTGAGCGCTGACCAGCAGATCAATGCCTGTCGGCTTGTGTCTGTGGTCGGCCTAGTATCTTAACCAGAACGAGGCTCCCAATTACACCGTCTGCTCTGACTAAATATCTCAAAGACAGCTGATGAGCTCTCAGGGAAAATCCTACAAATCTAGTGTCAAGTGAATGGAAACATGCATTTTAGCTATAACAAAAAATGAAAACACAAAAATACAACAATATTGTCTAATTAAGTACTGATTTGGTAACTAGAAGATTATTCTGGGAGTGGTAAATGTCTGATTTAACGTCAGTGACAGCAGACGACATTTGGAGTGACAGCCGACGCCGTTGCGTGCCTGACGCGGGAAGGAGCGTGCATCCGAGGCGGGACGCGCGAGGGATGGCGCCTCCGTAATAGACAGGTTGGTTGGTGGAGTTTTGTATCCTGGCAACATCTAAGGTTATATCAGAACATTCTCTGTAAAAGTTTGTTTTTTGTTTGTTGTTGTTTTACGTCCTAGCAACATCTACGGTCATATCAGGACGGGTACCGACTTGTGACAGTGCGCACTCATGGCGACTTTATAGTGCTGCCCCACTGGATTACCAGGCCGCCAGCACCATGACCTGATATCCCACTCAGTCACATTATCCTGACACTGAGCCAACCAGTCCTTGTCCTATCCTAATAATGCTGAGCGTCAGGCTAGGAAGCAACAAGTATCAATTTTAAAGTCATTGTTTGACTCGGCCAGGGTTCGAACCCACGACCCCACGATCTACCAACACGGGAGACGGACGCTCTAACTCATTCGGCCATCCCGTCTTGTCCTATATAAAAGAGACGGCTTGATAATAATATGACAGATTAAGATTTGAACGATTCTCGCCGTGATTATGGCCTTTGCTGCCGACACAGCGTTAAGCAATCACCACCAACTAACTAATCATATCAGGAGGGGTACTGGCTTGTGACAGTGTGCACTCATGGTGTCTATATAATAATGCTGCCCCACTGGGAAATCAGGCCGCCAGTACCATGATTTGCTATCCCACCCAGTCACATTATCCCGACACTGAGCTAACTAACCAGTACTTGCCCTATCCTATTAATGCCGAGCTAGGAAGCGCCAAGTATCAATTTTGTAAGTCATTGGTTTGACTCGACCAGGAATTGAACTCCTGATCTCCCGCACGTACACGGGAGGTCTGCGCTCTGACGATTCAGCCACCGCGCCCAGTCCGTAATAGACAGTGTATGTGATGCCGGTGTCGCAGTTTCAGTTCTCAACCAAACTCAGTTCTCAACATTGCCTCTGCGCATGCGTCAAAATCTAAAAGCGTTGTCTGCGCATTGTCAATGGTCGTAAGCAATCTTCATACAGAAAAAGTGAAATATCACTAAAACCAAACCACCTAGAAACAAATCGCTTTGTAGACATATAGAAAACATGTTTACCAACAAGATTATATTAAATTGATATGGTTAGGGTTGTGGATTTCTAGTTGAGAACTGAAACTGCGACACCGGCAAACTCAAGTTTTTATTTTTGTTGTTTTGGGTCGCGAGCAATCTTCGTGCACAAAAAGTGAAATATCTCTAGAACCACACTATGTAGAAACAAATCGCTTGGTACACATATAGAAAACATGTTTACCGAAAAGATAATATTAAATTTAAGACACTGACACATAGTGACAGTATGAGGCAGCGATCGGCGAAGGTTTGAATCGGGCTGATGTTGACACATGCGCAGACGATGCTTTGACACATGCGCAGATGCTTTGACACATGCGCAGAAGCGATGTTGAGAACTGAGTCTGGTTGAGAACTGAAACTGTGACACCGGGACAGGGGGACATAACAGGGGGACGGGAGACGGGGGGGGGGGGGGGGGGGGGGGGTCAGAAGGACAGGGGGGCAGGTTCTCCCATCAGTCCTGCCACTTACAGCGCCCTCTGCCGTCTCAGTATCCGCATTGTCGAAGATCTATGGGTGCACTCAGACGGCCCCCATCGTGTGCATTATTAACTCACTGGGTCACAGCTCGGTTAAGTACCGCGCACGCCGCTTGGTGGCGTTCGCGGTCGGCCACAGGTGATAAGCTTTCACAATATTGTAATTCAGGCACTCCTCACTAGATGGCGGGTCAGGGAGACCGGAAGCGGAAAGCATGGCGCTTTAGGCGACTGAGCCGGGGAGGTTTGCCTATTACTATTAGTGTTTAACGCCCTAGCAACATCTAAGGTCATATAAGGACGGGTTCTGGCTTGGTGGCATCGCGCACTCATGGCGACTTCATAGTGCTGCTTCACTGGGAGACCAGGCCCATGGCACCATGGCCCACTATCCTACTTGGTTACATTATTCTGACAATAAGCAATCCAGTTCTTTCCCTATTCTAATAATGCGGAGAGCCAGGCTAGGTAGACACGTATATATTTTGTATGTTTTTGGCGTGACTCGGCCGGGATTCGACCCCATGACTCCTATCCGGGAAGCCAACCAGCGCGTTCACCAATTTGTCCATTCCGCATGGTCGATCCAGAAAGGACATGAGTGCAAGTTGAGGTTAAAACTTGGATAGATTAAATTGTCATCTGCCAAGTCGCACCAAAGCACATCACGTTCTTAGTTCCATGGTTCCCCGGTGGTTCCCCGGTGGTTCCCCGGTGGTTCCCCGGTGGTTCCACGGTGGTTCCCCGTGGTTCCGCGGTGGTTCCCCGGTGGTTCCGCGGTGGTTCCGCGGTAGTTCCCCAGTGGTCCCTAGGTGGTCCCCAGGTGGTTCCCAGGTGATTCCCCGGTGGTTCCCCGGTGGTTCCCAGGTGGTTCCCAGGTGGTTCCTAGGTGGTGCCTAGGTGGTTCCTATATGGGTCCTTGGTTGTTATTCCTTGGTTGTTTTTCCTTGGTTGTTGTACCTTAGTTGTTCCTTGGTTGTTGTTCCTTGGTTGTTTTTCCTTGGTTGTTGTTCCTTGGTTGCTGTTCCTTGGTTGCTGTTCCTTGGTAGTTCCTTGGGTCCCTGGTTCCTTAGCTCCTCGGTTACTGGGTTCCTCGGTGCCGTGGCTCCCAGGTTCCTTGGTTCCTTAGTTCCTTGGTCCCCTGGTCCTCTGGTTCCCTGGTTCCCCGATTCCCTGCTTCCTTGGTTCAATGGATCCTCGGGTACACTGTACTGGCTGCACGACATATGATTTCAGAGAAACCACGCGTGAAAATGTAAGTTACGACGGGAAACACCGTGCCTGACATACGGGCCGCACAGCCATTGACCATCTATCTATCTGGAACACGTGAGTGTAAATTTGTTCTCAAAGTGCGCTCTGCGACCCAACAGGCACCTGGCGACCAAATAGTGCCAGCGTCCGGGATGGTGAGAACAAGAATATACAAGGAAAATGTTTATCCAATTTATCCACAATGTATGTCTAATAATGGCACTCATGACGGGCAGCATTTAATTTTTTTTTTTAAATTTTATTTGATGAAAACCTAACTTCTGGGGGGAAACAACTATAGTATGTATATATATAGACTATACCATGTGGTATAGTTAGTGGTGGTTACAGTCCAGACTCCAGCACTCGATGATTGAGGGGAGTGCTGGGGAGCACTAGGGATATTCCAGGATATTATACTTGCATAATTCTTGTACAGCATGTATATGTATATACATGTGCATATATACGTGTATACATACATACATGTGTGCATATATATATATCTATGTACTGAACTCTCAAGCAAGGGGCCACATAGACAGCAGATGGGTGTGGATAGGGTGGTGACATCACACAGCCTAAGTGGTGTAATGGTTATCACACTAGCCCAAAATGCCAGAGGTGTCGGTTCGAATCCTGCAATATTCTCCTCATGGTGACTTTCTAGTGCTGCCCCACTGGGAGACCAGGCCATCAGCACCATGACCTGATATCCTACTCAGTCACATTATCCTGACACTGAACCAGCCAGTCCTTGCCCTATCCTAATAATGCCAAGTGAATGGCTAGAAAGCGACAAGTACACATTTTAAAGTCATTGGTTTGACTCGACCAGGCTTAAAATCCCACGATCTACCAAAACGCGGGAAGGACGCTCAACTCATTCGGTCATCCCGTCTGGTCTGTTAACACGAGTGAGCACGTCACACTGTGGGCCCCTTCTCTGCGAACTGTCAACTACTTCTGCTGCTTTATTGAGGACACTTCCGGTTTATAAGTTGTGTCTGCTAGCTTCCTGGGGCCGGCGTTTAGTATCTAATCATTCGCTCCCAGGATAAAGTCGCCCTTAAAATGGCATCTCGGTTCGAGGCTAACAGGGTGCAGTGTTTGATTAGGTTTAACCGCCATTCAGCTGACTATTTGAAGCCCGTCGCAAAGCAGACGATAATCGGTTGTTTGTTTGTTGTCGCTTTAATTCCTAGAAACATCTAAGGTCATATCAGGACGAATACCAACTTGTGACAAATTGATAGTGTTGCCCCACTGGGAAAGCAGTTCACAGGCACCATGACCCGATATCCCACTCAGTCACATTGTCCTGACTGAGCTAAACAGTCCTTATCCTATCATATTAATGCCGAGCGCCAGGCTGGGAAGCGACAAGCATCAATTTGATAAGTCATTGGTTTGACTCGACTTGGAACCGAACTCCCGATCTTACGCACGCTAGGCCTGAGCTCTACCGATTCGACCACCGCGCCCGGTGTGAATGGAAGGAGGACGCGGACCGTGGAGGGGTTGTGAGTATTGATTATGGAATCATCCGTTTGTCAACGCGGCCTGCAGCAAAGCGGAACCCGGCCCCGGGCGCGCCGGGAGAGGGCCCCCAACCCGCGACCTCACCCCGAGCGCCCAATCATTAAAGCAAACACAATAACAAACGCGTAAGTCAAGAGCCGGCTGAGTGGGCCCGGAACGCCCGGGAGTTGGTTTGTTGTTGTTTTACGATCTAGCAACATCTAAGGTCATATCAGGATGGGTACCGACTTGTGACAGTGCGCACTCATAGCGACGTTATAGTGCTGCCCCACTGGGAGACCCAAGCCGCCAGCACCATGACCTGATATCCCACTCAGTCACATTATCCTGACACTGAGCCAACCAGTCCTTGCCCTATCCTAATAATGCCGAGTGCCTAGCTAGGAAGCGACAAGTATAAATTTTTAAGTCATTGGTTTGACTCGACCATGGTTCGAACCCACGATCCCACGGTCTACTAACACGGGAGAGGGACGCTCTAACTCATTCGGCCATCCCGTCTGGGAGAAGCGAGACAGGATGGCCGAATAAATTGAGCGTCCGACTCTCTCGCGTTTTGGTAGATCGTGGCATTCGAACATGGGTTTGAACCCTAGTCGAGTGTAAGCAATGACTTACCAAATTTTAAGCTTGTCGCTTCATAGCCAGGCGTGCAGCATTATTAGGATAGGGCAAGGAGTGGTTGGCTCAATGTCAGGATAATGCGACTGAGTGGGATATCGGGTCATGGTGCTGCCAGCCTGGTCTCCCAGTGGGGCAGCACTATTAAAGTCACCACGAGTCCACGCACTGTCACAAGTCAGTACCCATCCTGATATGACCTTAGATGTTGCCAGGACATTAAACGCCAATAACCAACCAACCAACTGGGAGTAGTGCACCGACCAGCTAACCACCAGTTTGGCAGTTTAAACAAAGGCGTGGCGTGGTGGTGCTTGGGGTGGGGTATGTGGGGGGGGGGGGGGAGTGGGGGAGGGCAGGGGGTCAACTTTAAACAATCCTCGTGCAGTGCAACAAACAACATGTCACCATTTCACAGTCGCTTTCGTTGTTTGTTTGGAGTTTGACGTCCTGGCAACATCTACGGTCATATCAGGATGGGTACCGACCTTGTGACAGTGCGCGCTCATGGTGACTTTATAGTGCTGCCCCACTGGGAGATCAGGCTACTGAAACCATGACACACTTTCTCACTCGGTCACACTATACTGATGCCAGTCCTTGCCCTATCCTAATAATGCCAAGTGCCAGGCTAGGCAGCAACAAGTACACATTTTGTAAATCATTGGCTTTACTCGCCTGGGATTTGAACTCCCCACCTTCCGCACGGGAAGCCTGCGGTCGTACCGATTCGACCACTGTGTCCGGTCCATTTCATAGTCACAGAAAATAAGATGAAAAGGGATGACAAATGGAAGCCAGTTTAGGAAACAGAATGGGATGGAGACTTAGCGCCTGGTCACATACACATTAGTGGACGTAGTTGAACGTAGTGGAGGCGAATGTAGTTGAACGGAGTTGAACACAGTTAAACGTACCGGAGAAATACAAATGCTGGTACGCTTAACTACATATAACTACGTTTAACTACGTTTAACTACGTTCAACCACGTTCAACTACGTTCAACTACGTCCAACTGCGTCCAACTGCGTCCAACTGCGTCCAACTACGTCCAACTATGTCCAACTACGTCCAACTACGTTCAACTACGTTCAACTACATTAGCCTCCACTACGTTCAACTACGTCCACGAACGTGTATGTGACCGGGCCCTTAGTCTATGGTCTAGAGTCCCGTCTGTTGCGAACACAAGGCAACACGTTTAGGAAGATCGTGGGATCTGAACCCACAGGTTCGAACCCTGGCCGCGTCAAATCAATGACATACAAAATTTATACTTGTCACTTCCTAGCCAAGCTCTTGTCATTATCAGGATTGGGCAAGGATTGGTTTGGCTCAATGTCAGGATAATGTGACTGAGTGGGTTATTACTATTAGGTGATGGTGCTGGCTAGGTGATCGTGCGGAAGGTGGGGAGTTCAAATCCCAGCCGAGTAAAGCCATTAATTTAACTAAATGTGTACTTGTTGCTGCCTAGCCTGGCACTCATATGACCGTAGATGTTGCCAGGACGTCCATCTACAAGAAAGGTGATCGAACAGACTGTGGGAACTATCGAGGAATCTCTCTTCTTTCCATAGCAGGCAAGACCTTCGCCAGGATCCTCCTCAACAGACTATCTATTTACATAACACCCGATGTAGTTCCAGAGTCACAGTGTGGCCTCAGAGGTAACTGGAGCACCGTGGATATGATATTTTGTCTCCGACAGCTACAAGAAAAGTTCATTGAGCAGGACCGACCACTGTACATGGTATTTGTCGATTTCACTAAGGCGTTTGATACAGTCGGGAGGACCAGGCTATGGCAGCTACTGAGGAAGTATGGATGCCCAGAGAAGTTCACAACTATGATCGAGGCTCTACATACAGGAATGATGGTGAATGTTAGTGTTGGAGGGGAAGTCTCGGAATCGTTTGGGGTTACCAATGGGGTCAAGCAAGGTTGCGTACTGGCCCCCCATGCTCTTCTCCATCTTCCTACCAGCAATGCTCGACGAGGCTTTCCGAGACATGGGGGATGGCATCTATATACAGTCCAGACAGAGCGCTGACCTATTCAATGTCGCACACTTCAGAGCGAAGAGCAAGACTACTCGGATACTGGTGAGAGAGCTGCTATTCGCAGATAACAGTGCACTGGTTGCCCACTCTGCTGAAGAGATCCAGAAAATAGTGGACGCTTTCTCCAATGCATCAAAGATGTTCGGCCTGAAGATTAACATCAAGAAGACAGAGGTGCTGTACCAACACAACTCTACAAGAACCCGAGAGGAGGAGATCATGGTTGACGGAAACAAGCTGAACTCTGTTCCGGAATCCACCTACCTCGGAAGCACTATATCAAGTGATGGATGCATTGATGCTGAAATACAGAGGAGGATGGCCAAGGCAGCGCATCTTTCAGCCGACTACACCAGAGACTCTGGAACAACCACCATGTGTCCATTCGGGTCAAAGGCAAGATCTACCGTGCAATCATGCTATCCGCCCTACTATACGGAGCCGAAGCCTGGACAGTGTACAGACGACATGTGAAAAAGCTGCATGCCTTCATGATGCGACATCTGCATTCAATCATGAGGCTAACCTGGAAGGACAAAGTGACAAATAAGGAAATACTCGAACGGACGGGGCTGCCCTCTATGGAAGATCTTCTGATCAAAAAGAATCTGCTGTGGACTGGACACCTCATGAGGTTGTCATCAGACAGGCTACCAAAGCAGATCCTCTATTCTCAACTGTCTTCTGGTTACAGAAAGAGAGGGCGCCCTCATCTCCGGTTCAAGGATACCATCAAGAGAAACCTGAAGCTGAGAGACATTAAGACCGACTCATGGACGCAACTCTCACAGCAGAGAGCTAAATGGAGAGCGGCAGTCAAGTAATGAAAGCAGTCTTTGTCGCATCGCGACTGACAGCATGATGATGATGATGATGATGATGATGATGATGCTGGCGGCCTGGTCTCCCAGTGGGTCAGCACTATAAAATTGCTATGAGTGTGCACTGTCACAAGTCGGTACCCATCCTAATATTACCTTAGATGTTGGCAGAATGTAAAGCTCCAACAACCAATCCGTTCTGTGCCTTTTTGAGGGCAGCTGGACTGTACCACCTCATATAGTTTACTAAATAAATTCTATAAATTATTAATCAAACTTTTCTTTTCTATGGGAATTTGTTTCCCTTGACCACAAATATATGATTGTGAGCTTTCTAAGTTAATGAGTGTCTATTGGCATATAATTGATTGTCTACTTTTACATGTAAAAGTAGACAATCAATGGTTTGAACAAAAAACAAACATTTCTCGCCATGAATATGGCCTATGCTGCCAACACTGTGTAAAGCAACCACCAATCAATCAATCAATCAATCTCACGCGGATTCTAACATCAGGCATCAGCAATATCAACAAAACAACTTTTAAATAGCACTTCAACGCAATAACACGTGACCACGCAGGTCGATGAGCGTTTCCTGGAAGTTGTTGTTATATATTCTTTGTTGGAGTTTTAAAACCTAGCAACATCTAAGGTCATATCAGGACGGGCACTGATTTGTGCCATTGTGCACTCATGGCGACTTTTATATTGCTGCCCCACTGGGAGACTTGTCATACCAGGACAGATACTGACTTGTGACAGTGCACACTCGTGGCAACTTGATAGTGCTGCCCCACTGGGAGACCATGGCCCGATATCCCACACAGTCACAGATAAGTCATTGGTTTTATTTGGCTGGGGTTAGAACCCTGAGCGTGTGTGTGTGATGGTATGCGTATACACTGAACGGCGCAATGGTGAAAATAACATGTCGTCTTGTTGTTTTACATACTAGCAACATTTAAGATTATACCGGTGTTGCGGTTTCCCAGGGACACCAGTTTGCGAGGGACACATCGCTTCTGCACATGCGTCAAAATCGAACAGCATCGTCACTAACCTTATAAATTTAATATAATGTTTTTGGTAAAGATGTTTTCTATATGTGTACCAAACGATTTGTTTCTAGATGGTATAATTTGAGAGATATTTGACTTCTTCTGTATTATCTGTATGAACATTGCTCACGACCATTGACAATGCCTTGAGTTTGACGGTACGCGCAGTGCAAAACGTTAGTTTTATTCAAAATTAATAGAATTCAAGAACCCTAACCTTATAAATTGAATATAGTCTTTATGGTAAAGATGTTTACTATATGTGTACGAAGCGATTTGTTTCTAGATGGCGTAATTTGGGAGATATTTGACTTCTTCTGTATGAAGATTTGCTCACGGCCGTTAACAATGCATTTCAATGGAAGTGTCCCTGGCAAACTGGTGTCCCTTGGAATCCGCATCACCGGGACGAGGGCTAAGATATATTTCAGTTTCTATTTTAGCTGATCAAAAATACCAAACGTTTGAAAGTGCAGTTAGTTTAATAAACGTTTTATTGCCCTGATATGGGGGTTTGAAGCCTCTGGATTCTGAGGGGCGAAATCCACTCTCAAATCACTAAATAATTTTCAAATCACTAAATACACGTCGGCTAATTGTTATGTGCCCGGCGCGCGTTCGTGAGCCGCGTCGTTAAGCAGACGACAATATCCGTGACACTATACATTACAGCTTCACGGTGTTTGTGTGAGAGGTGTCGCTGGTGATCTAAGCAGCAGACAGATAGCCCGGCACCTCCCACAGATGGCGCATTGCTCACCAAGCGTCACGTCGGACGCGGTGGCCTAGTCACTAGAGCGCAGGCCTCGCGTGCGGAAGGTCCGGAGTTAGTCTTCCCGGTAGATAAAGGATTCACCCGGTACTTGTAGTACACGGGTGAAGATCAGCCTTATATAAAAACGGTTGGAAAATCGGACTAATGAAATGAGTCTTTATGAGAGCCTAATTTCTCAAACTAAGAAGCAACATTTATTCTTTGTATATGTCTTCATATTTACCCACTACTTTTGAGTTAGAAAATATAATAAAACATATACTTTAATGCAATTTAAAAGTGAAATCGACGGCGTTCTCTGGCCGCCATCTTGTCTTTTTGCATTCTCGCCCATTTCACCAACTCTGTGCCTATATGAGTAGCCATTTGATACTGGAGCCACAGTTTCTAGTTCATGTTCCATACTAAACCTATTTTCTCCCGTTTTTACACTGCGTTGTCCTTCATCTGTGTACTACAAGTACCGGGTGAATCTTTTATCTAGGTTCCCGGTCGAGTCAAATCAATGACTTACAAAATTGATACTTGTCGCTTCCTAGCCTGGCGCTTGGGCATTAATAGGATAGGGCAAGGACTAGTTAGCACAGTGTCAGGATAATGTGACTGAGTGGGATATCGGGTCATGGTGCAGACAGCCTGATTTCCTAGTGGGGCAGCACTATAACATTGCCATGAGTACACTCTGCCACAAGTCAATACCTGTTCTGGTATGACCTTAGATGTTGCCAGGACGTAATGCTCCAACAATCAACCATCCAAGCGTCACACTCTCCGGGCGGATCGTTAGTCATAAACCTCCACCCACACCCCTACCGGAAACCACGGCGTATGGACGGGGGAGAGCGGGTGGGGGGGGGGGGGGGGTGATCCCAGAATAGAATCCAAGGGCAAGTTTCTGTTAGCGTTTCTGTTAGCACCCAATCAGCAGCGAGTATTTGGTCACGTGATGGCGGCTGTTATTACCCCATTTATGAGAGTACGCCCCCGCGCCACATAATGGTGGCTCATATGATACTGCTGTGTTGTTTATGACCGAGCAACATCTAATGTCATATCAGGATTGGCACAGACTTATGACAGTGCACACTGAGGGCAACTTTATAGTGCTGTCCCACTGGGAGACCAGACCACTTACACCATGACCTGATATCCCACACAGTCACATAATCCTGATACTGTACTAACCAGTCCTTGTGCTATCCTATTAATGCCGCGCGCCAAGCTAGGTAATGATAAGGACCAATTTTATAAGTGAGTGGTGTTCTCTGTGGCGGAGTGGTTAGAATGTCTGACTTTTTTTCTAGGTCAGATTCCTAATCTGAGGGTCGGCGGTTCGATTCCCCATGCCCTCAGCTCTGCCAATTTGGATTTCCACCGCTGTGTATAACTTACAGCGTCATCAAAGGCCGGTTGCTCTCATACCATGTCTATGTGGTGTAGGAGGTTAATAATCCCTTGGGTCGGTAAAAGTGTAGGCTCGGGCTTTCTATCGACCAGCAGTGGAGTGGGGAAGACCAGTCGTCTGTGACTGGGATTTCCCCTGCTTGGGACAACTAATGTACCAAAAAAAAAAAAAAGAGAGAGACAAATAAGTGTCCACACTTCCTGTCTACCATTCGCTATATCGACTCGACCGGGAATCGAACTCCCAACATTGCGCACAGGAAGCATCTGCTCTTCCGATTCGGCCACCCCGTCCGGCACGGCCTCATATAGGACTGCATGTGTTGGGTGCAACCAATAGCCAGCTGTATTTTACTTTAATTGTTAGCAAATCTTCTAATAATGTATTACAGTATAACCCCATTAAACCAAACTTGAAGGGACACTAAAAATTTGTTTGGATCAACCGATCATTGGTTTAACCAAGCTTTGACTTTGACTTTGACTTGGCTTTGGCAACAAATTTGGGGCATTATGAATGTAATATATAAATGTGTGTGGACACTATGATTATTGTTTTTTTATGCATATAGAGTTTAACCCCATAAAACCAAGCTCGGATAAATCAAACCATCGGTTAATCCAAACTGTTTTCGGCGAACCGTCAAAATAATACCATTTATCATATAAAAAAGTCTCAGATGACCTTAAGACCACATGAAAGTTTGGTTTAACTGTACTGGAAGTGGTCTGGGGCCGACAATTTTGTTTGGATTAACCAATACTTTGGTTTAACCGACTTTGGTTTAACCAACTTTTTTATATGATAAATGGTAGTATTTTGGCGGGCCACCGAAAAAAGTTTGGATTAACCGATCGTTTGGTTTAACCAAGCTTGGTTTAATGGGGTTGTACTGTACTTAAATATGATACGCTTAAAAGTAAAATAACTCATGGATAATATCTGATCAATTACTAATCATTTTGTCATTGGAATATTCCACTGAAAATAAACAGGATCTTTTGACTTTGAATAGTTGGGTTTACATTGTTATTTGTTATTTGGAAATATAAGTTGATGTGAACAAACTAGGCGTGTAAAACATAGTTTGAAGTATTTGTTTGTTTGTTTGGCGTTTTACGTCCTAGCAACATCTAAGGTCATACCATATTAGTTTGAAGTAAGGTAGAGTTAATGCAGAGGGTGACCTCCACTGCACAGCAGTGAATTGTCTAATTGTGCTTAAACCGGGTGCGGTGGCCTAATCGGTATAGTGCAGGCTTCCCATGTGGAAAGTCGGGGGTTCGAATCCCAGCCGAGTCAAACCGATGACTTATAAAATTGATACGTGTTGCCACCTATCCTGGCGATCGGTATCAATAGAATATGACAAGGACTGGTTAGCTCAGTGTCAGGATCATGTGACTGCATGGAGTATCGGCTCATGATTCCAGCGGGCTGCTCTCCCAGTGGAGCAGCACTATAAAGTTAGATGTTGCTGGGATGTAAAACAACAACAACAATTGTGCCTAAGCTGTGTTTTGCATGCTCCTATTGAATCACGAGGACATATTTACGAAATTTATCAATTTATCAATTTATCAATTTATGGAAGACCAGTGCTCCGGCGCTGACACTACACTTGTTCAGATGAATAAACACTTTTGAAAAAAAAGAAGAAAAGATGAACGTATTATTAATCTTGTTATTGTAATTGTTATCTACTCAGTTTGTAATTATACTGATATATGCCAACTAATTACTATAACATCCAACTGCTATTTGAAGTCCGTTGGGAGGCAGTGAACGACCTGGGGGGAGGCGCGAAGTGGTTTGCTACTAGGCAGGCACCTTTCTGTTTCCCATTTCTCCCTCCAGGTGCTGCTGCCATCGCCTTGCATCTGCCCAGTTCCTCACCAAATTTTGCTTTAATAAACTGTAACCGACTATGGTATTTTGGGCCAGCCAGAATGATCGACTCGCTCGAATCATATAGTCTGTCTTGGTTATTATGGAATATATTAATATTATTGTAGTCATACTACTACAATAATATTAATATTATGAGCTCCACAACCACGCGGTGGCGGTAGACACTACACCGCACACATACACAGTTACACTGAACTGCACTAGGTGACGGCACGCTAGCCACCGGGCAGAGTCCCGACTGGGCTGCCTGCTACTGCGTGTCGCTAGCACACCCCCAAACCCACCTATAGAGGCGACGTTGGACCTGGCGAGTTAGGGGGCGGGTCAGTTGACTGTTGACGCCGCGGATAGGTTTTGTAATAAACCAGTTGAAGTGTACTATTACTCAATCTTGGCGTTCTTCCGTGAGTGCGTGGCAGTGTGGAAGACCGTGGACCATCACATTATCATATTAGAAATATGTAGTCACTGAAGCACGTACCGTATTTCCTCGAGCAGTAGACACACTCTTCTCGATGTGGCAACCCCTCTACTCTGCAAAGTAAAATGAAATTATTAAACAATGAGAACACACCTTTCAAGCACTGGGGTCATCAAAGAAATCAAGTTATGGAAAGATATTTAAAGCTGCATAGTCCGATGAAGCATCACATTTTCAAAACCAAAAAGAATCAGCTAAATTTGATTATGCATATCTAACTTAGATACTCTCGCCGTGAATATGGCCTGTGCTGCCGACACGGCGTAAAGCAACCACCAATCAATCAATGACCTTAGATACTTATGCACTTATTGAGCATTTGTTGCCACAGAGAAGGGCATACTAAGTCAATTTAATAGAACCTGTTACTGCATAACCCTATGGTGTCAGAGCTTTGGTATGCCTGCCAAAATTAATTAAACATGCTTGCACTTTAAATATTTCAAACGTTAGCCATTAAAAATAAACTTCAAAGTGAATTAGGGTACATTATAAGAATAAATTCAATATATTTATCTAAGAAAAATTACAGAAACTCAAAACCATCGGACTATGCAACTTTAATAAATAGATGAAATGTCAAATTTATAAACGACATAACAAAATCCCTCTCCTGTCACTAATCAATTTCCACTCCAAATGGGAACCAAGAAATCTATGAAACAGGCGCTAATGGGAATAGAATTAATGTGATATGTAATCATTCAAGGATGTGTTCTATCACCTAGTCTTTTCAACATTTATATGGAAATGATTTTCAGAGAAATAGATGACATCATAGGAATAAATGTTGGAGGTGGAAATATCAATAACACAAGATACGCAGACGATACAGCACTGCTAGCCTTAACGTCAAATCGACTACAAGATATAGTGGATGAAGTAAAAGAAAAAAGTGAGAGATGTGGCCTCAAAATGAATGTAAAGAAGACAAAATCCATGGTTGTCAGCAGAAAGGAATACAAACCAAGAGCAGAGATAAAAGTTAATGGTGTAATCTTGGAGCAGGTAGAGTCATTTGTGTATCTGGGCCATTTAATAACTAGTGATGGCGGATGTGAAAGAGAGATTAAACGGAGAATAAACATTGCCAAAACAACATTTCTAAAGATGCAGAAAGTACTAACATCTAGAGACATAAATATAAAAACAAGACTCCGACTGCTAAAATGCTATGTGTGGTCTACACTTTTATATTGCTGCGAGACATGGACTTTGAAGAAAGCAATAACAACAAAGCTCGAGGCATTTGAAATGTGGCAATACAGAAGAATGTTAAAAATTCCATGGACAGCAATGATAAGCAACGTGGAGGTCCTAACAAGAATGAAAATAAAGAGACAGATAATACAAACGATCAAAAACAGAAAAATTAAATACTTTGGCCACATGATACGACACCAGGAATCACAGAGAAGAATACTGGAAGGGAAGATAGAAGGGAAAAGACCAAGAGGGAGAAGGAGAACAACATGGATGGACAACATCACTGAGTGGACAGCAATGAGCTATGCGGAATGCGTGAGAGGAACGAATGACAGGAAGAGATGGAGGTCCATTGCAGCCAACCTTCTTTGAGAAGACGGCACCCATTGATTGATTGAATCATTCGGAATTCGAAACAGGATCACAAAATTGGCCAAATGTTTAATTGGATGGCCTAGTCTCAAGTAGATAAAAGATTCACGCCGTACTTCCAGTACAGGGGTGAAAACCAACCCATTAGAAAAGCTTGCGAAGAATTTCGACGTGCTGGGTAAATTAACTGAGCTGGTAAATTCTTAATTTAAGAAGCACAATATATTCTTTATGTAGGTCTTCATATTTACCCGCTACTTTTGAGTTGGAAAATATAATAAAACATATACTTTAATGCAAATTAAAGTGAAATTGATGACGTTCTCTGGCAGCCATCTTGTCTTTTTGCATTCTCTCCCATTTCACCAACTCTCTGCTGATATAAGTTACCATTTGACACTGGTGCCAGGCATTCTACTTGCTGTTCCATACTAAAGCTATTTTCGCCCGTATTTAGACTACATTGTCGTTCACCACTGTACTGGAAGTATGGGGTGAATCTTTTATCTAAGTCTCAAGCTGCTTGGTGGTGGTGGTGGGAAGGGCGGGGTGGGAGTATGGGGGGTCCTTCGGCTCTGTGAGGCATAAGGAGCTCTTCACGAAGGCCCTGCTCACGATGAACCAATATGTGGTTGTTTGAGCCTTTAGTTATGATTGGTTGTTGCAGTTTTCCGTCCTGGCAACATCTAAGGTCATATCAGGACGGGTACCGACTTGTGACAGTGCACACTTATGGCGATTTTATAGTGCTGCCCTACTGGGAGACCAGGCCATCGACACCCTCACCTGATATCCCACACAGTTACATTAATTACCCTGACACCGAGCCAAACGAGTCCTTGCCCTATCCTAATAATGTCGAGCACCTGGCTAGGAAGCGACAAGCATACATTTTTAAGTCATTGCTTTGGCATGAGTGCGCACTGTCACAAGTCGGTACCTGTCCTGATATGACCTTAGATGTTGCAAGAAGATAGAGCTCCAACAACCATTGATTGATTGATTGATTGGTGGTTGCTTTAGGCCGCGTTAGGTCATCCAACAACCAACCAAGCTTCCCGAGGGCAGAGCTAAGCGCCTACCATTCCCGAGGGCAGGAAGACGAAACCTGCACACGTGACGGGGTGGGGGGGCAGGGTGAGCATGTTCACTGAATCCTTCCACTAGCTGCCAGCCTGAACAGGGCTCTGTCACCAGTCAAATAATGATGCACCAGCCTGCACACTAAACACACGATTCAATCATAAATTGGGAGTTGTTTGTTTGTTCTATTTAACGATGCATCTAGAGCACATTGATTTTTATCATTGGCTATTGGACGTCAAACATATGGTCATTCTGACATATTTCTTTGGGGGAAACCTGCTGCCGCCATATAGACTACTCTTTCCAATAACCAGCAAAGGATCTTTTATATGCACTTTCCCACAGACAGGACGGCACATACCACAGCCTTTGGTGAACTAGTTGTGGACTACTGGTTGGAACGGAAAATAGCCCAAACTGCAAATGTGTCCACTGAGCAGGATTCGATCGGATGACCCAGCGTGTCATCTAGGGCTTTGGAAGCCATTGCTATGGGATGGCTTTCTTGAAGGAGTGCAGCTCCTAGGCCAGATTTAGAAGCGTCCACCTGAAGGGTGATTTCAGGTGGACACTCTACCACCTGAGCTACGTCCCGCTCTCATAGTCCGATGAAGTATCAAATTTTCCAAACCAAAACAATTATCAAGAATTGATTCTACATATCTAAGTTAGATACTGTTGTACTTATCTGCTTATTAGGCATTTCTTGCCAAATAGATGGGAATACTGAGGTAATTTAATAGAACCTGTTACTGCTAAAGCCTATGCTGTCAGAGTTTTGGCATGCTTGTCGAAATTAACTTTACATTTTTGCACTTCAAATATCTCAAAGGTTAGCCATTTAAAATAAAAGTTACTTCAAACTAAAGTAAGGCAGATTATAACAATCAGATTGATATGTTTATCTCAGAAAAAAAGACTAAAAGTAGTAAAACTCAAAACCATCGGACGCTGCAGCTTTAAGCCTTAATATAGCACTAGCCGGTAACCCAGTAGTGTGGCCTGATATGACCTTAGATTTTGCTAGGACGTAAAACAACAACAAACAAACATACAAACAGTGGCGTGGCCGATATTATCATAACGCCTCGTTAGTCTAATGGGGACTGTGTTACCCCAGAGTTGATAATAATAATAATAATAATAATAATAAAGAATAATATTATAATTGAATAAATATTGTTATAAAAAAAAGAATGGATAGAAACATTATGAGTACATACAGTACAACCCTGTTAAACCAAGCTCGGTTAAACCAAACGATTGGTTAATCTAAACTTTTTTCAGCGGCCCGCCAAAATACTACCATTTATCATATAAAAAAGGTGGTTAAACTAAAGTCGGTTAATCCAAAGTATCGGTTAATCAAAACAAAATTGTCGGTCCCCATGCCACTTCCGGTATGGTTAAACCAAACTTTCATGTGGTTATAAGGTCATCTGAGACTTTTTTTATATGATAATTGGTAGTATTTTTACCGGCCCCCGAAAAAGGTTTGGATTAACCGATTGTTTAGTTTAACCGCGCTTGGTTTAATTGGGTTATACTGTATATACATAAAAAACCAATAATCAACGTGTCCACATACACCGTACATTATATTCATAATGCACCCGCATTTGTGCCAAACCCAAGTCAAAGTCGAAGCCAAAGCTCGGTTAAACCAATGATCGGTTAATCTAAACAACTTTCTAGTTTGGATTAACGGGGTTATACTGTATTCCACATAATTTTAGATCCCCTACCACCAACCATCTTTTCGTTTTCTACCTGTTTATATCACCAAGCACTCAAAACCAACTAGCATAGATATCCTTCAACGGTACCCCCTACCCCTCACACACATCACCACCACGACCACCACCACCGCCGAATAGACTACATCGCCATTCCAGCTACGTGGTGCATTGTGGGATGCATGGAAGAAAAACAAACCCACGAGAAGCACATAGTACACGCTAATACACTGGGTGCAGCTATGAAATTTGCTAGTTTCAGCTCATCTCAGCTCTTGTTTGAAACATAGAATACCATCTAAAAAAATATATATAATAAATTAAGATATTAATCTTTTATCCAGCATTGCATTTACATCAATATAGTCAGCACATCTTATGCCATGTGCATTTAGATTTAGGCAAATCTCGGAACTCAGACTAGTGTTAGAGCCATAGCCAGAGTCAGTTTTACTTATTTTATATATGTTTTTATTTATATTCTATGGTTAATGACATCTGTAAAAGTAGAAAATTAGTAGGGTTAATCAAATATTGGTTTTATATTTCTTTGAAACAAGTTTTTGTTGTCACATTTTACATTTTAATATTTAGAACAAGAATGACTCATGTCTAATCAATCGTGATGTAAACATCAGCCTGTAAAGTGACTGAAATTGTATGTTTCTGAGCTCAAAATGCTTAATTATGGAGCGTTGTGTCTTAAACATATTCATTATATTATTATATTATATTGCATCCATCCATCCATGTTTGTGCCAAATTGTTATGTATTTTAAAATTAATTTTGAATAAAATCTAAGTTTTTCCCTATGCATATCAGCAAACTCAATGGCCGTACGCATTTGCTTTGTTGCCAACGCCGTTTTCAGCATATGCGCAGTCGGAACGGTGATCTCGTCTATAGGCCTACCCGCACAGATCTTTGCTCCAACCATCGCCTTCCCGTCCTGATATGACCTTAGATGTTGCTAAGACATAAAACAACAAACAAACCAACGCTTTCTAACACCGGGCTCGGTGGCTGAATAGGTAGAGTGCAGGCCTCGCGTGCGGGAGATCGGGAGGTCCGTTCCCAGTCGAGTCAAACCAATGAATTCATCAAATGTATACTTGTCGCTTTCTAGCCTGGCGCTCGGCATTAATACGACAAGGCAAGGACTGGTTAGCTAAGTATCAGGATAATGTGACTGAGTGGGATATTGGGGTCATGGTGCCGGCGGCCTGATTTCCCAGTGGGGCAGCACTATAAAATCACCATGAGTGTGCACTGTCACAAGTCGGTACCCATCCTAATATGACCTCAGATGTTGCCATGACATAAAACTCCAACAAAAAAAACAATCGCTTTCCCACAGCAGCCAAACGTGCATGCCTGACGCTCGACACACATAGGCGTCTAACCTCACGGGCACTCAATTTGAATACACAACTTGATTTACACATCCCACCGCCTCATCACCACCATCAGCCCCCCGACACACACACACATATACACACACTCCTCCCCCCCCCCCTCCTCCCATCCTCACCGCCGCCTTCTGACATTTCCCGCCGTCCGAACTCCTTCTCCGCTGATTAGTGTGATTCAGCTTCCACCACGGCACACTAGGGGGCGCCAACTTTAATGTCTTCGCCGGAATCGAAACGGCGCGCCCCCAGCGGACCGGGCCGATACTAACGAGCATGACCTTTGCTAATTAGCCTAATTAGGTTGTTGTGTGTGATCAACTCTGGTGTCAGTGGCACCCGGTGGTGGCGCTAGTGGCGCTGGTTGGCTTAGTTAGACCGCAGCGCCCCCAAACGGACCGGTGCCGCACTACGCGCTAGCATAGAACAATGGGTTTCCGGAACATTAAATATAAGCAACCTCCTTGATAATTTAGCGTAAGTATAATTCTCATATAGTTCTAAAGATATACCAGAATACTAATATCAAAACATACCATAAACCTAATATTTACTGCTTAGGTTATGTGGAAATTCCTAGTTTGAACATTATTTATACTGAATATTTAACATATACGCAAAAACATGATATTGGCCTACTGTGGTATTTAAAAAAATAAGATGGTGGTCCTTATTGAGGATTGCTCTCGCTTCCTCTTTTATTTTTATTAGAAGTCTATCCGATAAATGCTTAGCGCCTGTGGACGGTTAACATGATATTCGGTGTAGCAGGATGCCTTTGCAACCAGCATAACTGTTTGCGTATATATCTCTCTTTTTTTCTTGGAAGATTTTTCTGCCTATCATGGATACGTCTGAATAGACTTGTTTTCACCATTAGACAGTTGGTCGATAGAAAGCCCGAGCCTACACTTTTACTGACCCGAGGGATTTTTAACCTCCCACACCACATAGACATGGTAACAATTAGCCTTTGATGCCACGGTAAGTTATACACAGCAGTGGAAACCCAAATTGGCAGAGGTGATGGCATGGGGAATCAAACCACGGACCTTCAGATTAGGAGTCTGACTTAGAAAAAAAAAGTCAGACACTCCAACCACTCCATCACAAAGAACACCACCTATCGATCGTCCAAACATCAGATTCGCCACATTTTTACTTCAATATAAAAATCTCCCATTTTTACCCCCAGGTAGTTGGCAACTACCACATCCTGTCAATTTTTTGCGGGAGAAAAAACACATTCAGTGTCGGCAGACGACAGTTTATTACCAGGCCGCCAGCACCATGACCTGATATCCCACTCAGTCACATTATCCTGACACTGAGCCAACCAGTCCTTGCGCCCAATGGGGAGGAAAGTGCACATGTTGCACAAAGTGTCTGTGCTTGTTTGTGTGGGTTTTACGTCCTATCAATATCTGAGGACGAGTACCAGCTAGTGACAGTATGCACTCATGACAACTTGATTAATATGCCTATTGGGAAATAAGGCTGCAGCACCATGACCTGATATCCCACTCAGTCACATTATCCTGATACTGAGCTAACAGGTCCTTGTTCTATCCTGTTAATGCCGAGTGTCAGGCTAGGTAGAGACAAGTATCACCTTTATATGTCATTGGTTTGGCTCGGTTGGGATTGGAACGCCCGTCCTTCTGCACGGGAAGCCTGCGCTCTACCGATTCGGCCACTGCGTCCGGTGGCGTTCACAGTGATTAGTGTTTGTGCACGCGTCACTGTGGATGTGACTATTGTTGACCACTGGCGGAACGCTTGACATAAATCAGACAAGGGTTTAAGTGAGAAATATTTGCTGGGAGACCAGATGTCCAGTAAAAAATGTACTGTACACCTGGTCTACCTCTGGTTCTCATAGCAACGGGGATGGATTCAATATTATGACTCCATGACCTGACACTAAGGTAAGTTGCGTATCCACAGAGAGCGTGTATATAGATGAGAGGGACAACTCCCGTGAAAATAGGTGACACAGGCTACAGTGACACCTCTCGCGGTTATTGTTGAACAAGCCTTGAGTTTGCCGGTACGCGCAGTGCAAAATATTAGTTTTATTCAAAATTAATAGAAATCCAGAACTCTAACCTTAGAAATTCAATAGAATCTTTTTGGTAAACATGTTTTCTATACGTGTTCCAAGAGGCTTGTGTCTAGGTCATGTGGTTTTAGAGATATTTGACTTTTTCTGTATGAAGCTTGCTCACAGCCATTGACAATGCATTGAATTTGCCATATGTGCGGTGCAAAACGTTTATTTTATTCAAAATTAATAGAAATCGAGAACCCTAACCTTATAAATTTAATATAATCCTTTTGGTAAACATGTTTTCTATTTGTGTACCAAGCAATTTGTTTCTAGGTGGTGTGGTTTTAGAGATATTTGACTTTTTCTGTATGAAGATTGCACACGACCATTGACAATGCCTTGAGTTTGCCAGTAGGAGTACAGCTGTGTCATAAACTATTCAACAACCACCACTTTGAGCACCACAGTCGGCAGCTGTTACATGGTCTAGTATGAGAGTTGTCCCTCTCATCTATATACACACTCTCTGGTATCCATCTGATGGATAACGTGGATTGGTAGTTAGCAAACATAGGCCACTACACTAGCTATTAATATATATACTGGTCTCCATCCGGTGGAGGCTAGGAGGCCACAGGCGGCGCCACCGGTACAGTGTTGGGTCTTACGGAGTATAACAATAATAATAATAATTCCCTTACATATCTTTATGATCGGATAATTCGTTATACATCACATATATATATATATCGAATCATTAACACATTCTGTCATTTCTAATTACAAATTTCAGTATGACATATTTATAGACAGGATAATTTATTATCATTATATAAAAAGGCGGAACGGCTCTATGGTCATTGTTATTACTACGAGTAATATTGTTTCTATTATTTGCGATTAATATGTATTTCGTCCAATCGCTGCCCGACTTGGTCGATCCCGGGCTGAGCTACTGCAGCGCCACAGCGTGTTGGTGGCTTGCGATCCTCTAGTACTCGGCCATTTCGCGCCTAACTTTATAACCTGATTGAAAAGGTTGAAGCAGGTAGACATTGCAATTATCAGAAAACTAGTGACCGTATGGAGGTGAATATATATATATATATATATATATATATATATATATATATACTCACTATATGGATGACAAATATAATTACATATATATGAATATAATATATAATTAGATCTGGTTACAAAAAGAGAGGGCCCCTCGTCTCCGGTTCAAGGATACCATCAAGAGAAACCTGAAGCTGAGAGACATTAAGACCGACTCATGGACGCAACTCTCACAGCAGAGAGCTAAATGGAGAGCCGCAGTCAAGTAATGAAAGCAGTCTTTGTCGCATCACGACCGACAGCATGATGATGATGATGATGATGATGATATAATTAGATATATAACCGGGTGCGGTGGCCGAATCGGTAGAGCGTAGGCCTCCAGTTCGGTAGATCGGGAGTTCAGTTCCCGGTCAAGTCAAACCAATGACTTACATAATTTATACTTGTCACTTCCTAGGTTAGTGCTCGGCATTAATAAGATAGGGCAAGGACTGGTTAGCTCAGTCTCAGGATAATTTGACTGAGTGGGATACCGGATCATGGTACTGGTGGCCTGATTTCCCATTGGGGCAGCACTATAAAGTCACCACGAGTGTGCACTGTTACAAGTCGGTACTCATCCTGATATCACCTTAGATGTTGCCAGGATGTACAAACTCCAACAACCAATCAACATTTATATAATATTATATTCTCATATAATTATATGCATGCAGATATTCTGGTGAATTATAGAAGTGCAAATTTAGTTTCAAATAGTCAGTCTATTTAGTAGGTGGGAGTTTACCGTATTGCCTGCATACTCACGAGAATTTGCCGCCCACCTCACGCACAATATACACCAACAAACATGCTACGGTAATTACTCCTATGGACCTGTTTATTGATACCTACACGGTTAGGGGTGTAGCTAGACCTTTAACGATGTGTACTCCTAATTTCGGCAGGGGGTTTAGGGGGCCGCTTAAGCTTAAGCTGGCGGATTTTACACATTTTACACTTGAGTTTTCGACACTCCGGACTACTACATGCCTCCTCTCTCTCTCTCTCTCTTTATTATTTGTTAATTTAATTTTTTTGGACAAAGCGATGTGGACGTTTTGGTGTATGCGCGTATGCCTAGCTACGCCCCTGATGGTAATGTACCGGGCATGATGGAGTTCTGGTAAAGTTAGTGTAAAAGTCATATCTAATCATGTACAACAGACTCGATACGTGCTTGCTGGTCTTGATTTACTAGGCAATTCGCCATACAATTTTAACAAATGAATCTAAATTTGTTGATTATCAATTGCAACATTTGGATGCTAAACAACATTTTTTTAAACAGATATAAATTTATAGCATGATACACTAATTAAAGCACCAATTTACAAAGATGTGGAACAACCTCCCAGCCAGAGCCAGAGCAGCGTCCTCCTACCTAGAATTTAAAAACTCACTAAGAGTACATCGGATTGGGCAGGCCCTTATGCAGTCACAGTAAAGGATGTTCCATGGCGTCACCATACCCTAAGTGACTGAGCACCGAACCCTCAGAATCAGTTCTCCCCCCCCCCCAAACCCCAACACCTTTTATTTGTTGCTATTCCTCCATTATTTCCAATCAACCATATATACAATGATACACAGTCCAAATAAAAATCTAAAATTTAAGACCAAAATTCACGCGATTGATCCCACTGCTTCACTGGTTACAGCTGGTCTAGTGTATTACTTACTAATCATCATCATCATCATGCTGTCGGTCGCGATGCGACAAAGACCGCTTTCATTACTTGACTGCCACTCTCCATTTAGCTCTCCGCTGTGAGAGTGATGTGAGAGTAATAACCCCACCATAACAGCATAATTCATAAACTCACATAACTACACTAGAGTAACACTAGAATATTTCTAACAAACTGACATTTATATACCGCTTGCCTAACTCCAACTGAACCGACCTTACATTAAAACTTACTACAACTTCACGAAATGAATATAAAAGAATATTTCTGCTTACATTCTAACTACCATGTAAATACTCATATTGATGTGACTAATATTGATCTAGTTATATGACAGTACTGTTACCATATTGCTATGGAACGTTTTGCTTACAGAATTTCATTGTGTTACATGCTGCAAATTGTGTATTCAACAGTTATTGTATCCTTATTCTATATATCTTAGTGTAAATAAGCATGAATTGAAAAATGGCTGGAAGACCAGTGCTGCAGCACTGACAAAAGACTTATTCAGCAGAATAAACATATTTACCAAAAGAAAAACAATTTAAAAAAAGCTAGATAGGTGTGCTCATAGTTATTGGTTGGTTGGTTGTTGGAGTTTTACGTCCTGACAACATCTAAGGAAATATCAGGACGAGTACCGACTTGTGACAGTGCGCACTCATGGTGACTTTATAGTGCTTCCCCAGTGAGAAATCAGGCCCATGACCCAATATCCCACTCAGTCCCATTATCCTGAAACTGAACTAACCAGTCCTTACTGTATCTTATTAATGCCGAGTGTCAAGCTAGGAAGCGACAAGTACAAATTTGGTAAGTCATTGGTGTGACTCAACCGGGAATTGAACTCTCGATCTCCCACACGGGAGGCCTGTGCTCTACCGATTGGGCCACTACGTCTGGTTTAGTTATTTGTGTAACTAGTGTTGGCTAATGATTGGTGACGCAGCTTTCAGGAAGTAGTCGGGGAATGATTAGGGGGTGGTCAGGGGGCAGTCAATGAACAAGCAGGCATTCTTCTGGGAGCCTTCTGGGGAAGTGAGGGAACGGTCAGAGAGCAATACGGACGCAGTGAGTGAGTGGGCAATTAGCAATTAGGCAATGGGCCACGGCAAGAGGGGTCAGGTAGAAGTTACCAAAGAGCGAGGGTCCGCCAATTAACACCGAGCGAGCAGTCAGGGGGCAACCAGGGAGCAGACAGGGAGCCGTCAGGGAACAGCCAGGGAGCAGTCAGGGAACAACCAGGGAGCACTCAGGGAACAACCACGGAGCAGTCAGGGAACAACCACGGAGCAGTCAGGGAGCCGTCAGGGAGCAGTCAGGAAACAACCATTGAACAGCCAGGGAGCAGTCAGGGAACAGTCAGGGAACAGCCAAGGAGCTACCAGGAAACAACCAGGGAGCAGTCAAGGAGCAACCATCGAGCAGTTAGGGAACAACCCGGGAACAGTCAGAGAGCAGTGAGGGAGCAACCAAGGAACAACCAGGGAACAACCAGGAATAGTTAGGGAACAACCAGGGAACAACCAGGGAACATCCAGGAAACAGCCAGGCAGCAGTCAGGGAACATTCAGGCACAGTCAGGTGAAAAATGCAATTAGCCAACGCCATCATGAAAAATCAGTTTTCCTGCAATAACTCAGCAATGGAACATCTAATTAGCACAAAAAAGGTGTCTATACCTATGTTTTCATGGGTAAGGAACATGATAAAAGCATTTGTGAACAAATCTTATGAAAAGGCCCTCATTTGCTTGTATAACAGCAGCTTTAAGGAAAGTCTAGATCAATTACGCTACAAACGATTCAAGGAGAAAGTGGCTAAGAGCACCAATTATGTTGCTGCTCAAGTTCTGTAGCCAAAATCTGCAGTACCATAGTCTGCAAGTATTTCTACAGGTCCAAGAGTGGAAAGGAGAGGCTACCCATCATGAACCATAGGAATGTGGTTGGTACATAGGCGAGGGTCAGTTGGTTGCAAAGCAGACTAACCTCCCACCTGCCCCAGCAAAACTACTCAAAACATTCCAATGCAGCTGCAAAACATGCTGCAAGACAGCACATTCAACATTCAGGAAGAATGGAATCGAATGCTCATCCTTTTTTGCAGAGTGCAAGGGAATCAGTTGCTCTAACTCACCAAGTCCCAATGTTGACAAACAGGAGGGTGACCCTGAAACATGCCTGACATGTAACTAACTTGCTGTTCCTTTTTGCACTGATCTTGTATATATGTAGCACTCTTGACAAAGTTAGTTATTCGATGGCATGATACTTCCCTCCATAATTATGGCTATAACTCAATGTCCACTGTAGTATCATTACTGAATTACCACCAGCTTCACTGTAAGAATTATAAATTTTGTGTGGACCTGAAGGTTCTGATTGAACAATACTGTTTCCATCCGAAATTGCTGTGGTACATACAAATATGATCATGATGAAAAGTCCAAAGTAAATAAAACCCTAATGACCTGCCTGTATAATTTATGATAATTTATGACAGAAATACAAATCAAACTGGTGAAGTCACGTGACACAGTTATATGTTATTTGTTGAGTGCCACGGGTGCCTGAACAAGATTTATGTTTGTTTGTTGGAGTTTTACATCCTAGCAACATCTATGGTCATATCAGGACGGGTACCGACTTGTGACATGGCACACTTATACTTATAGCGACTTTATAGCACTGACACACTGGGAGACTAGGCCGGCGATACCATGACCCGATATCCTCCACAGTCGCATTATCCTGATACTGAGCTAACCAGCACTTTCCATATCCTAGTAATGCTGAGTGCCAGGCTAGGCAGTGACAAGCATATATTTTGTAAGCCATTGGTTTGACTTGACGGGGATTCGAACTTCCTACTTTCCGCACGGAAAGCCTACGCTTTATCGAATCGGCCACCGCGTCCGATGGCAGCCTAGAGTGGAGGGAGACATCCCAAATCGAACTGATGAAGTCACATGATGCAGTTACAGGTTATTTGCTGAGTGCCACGGGCACCTGAAATATAGGATCGGAGCGCCGGATATATGTATGTACAGCCATCTTTGCTTTGAAGCCTGCCTGACATAGGAGGGGGAGGGGGGGGGGGGATATGTCAGGTAGGACGTGAGGCTAGTTCACAGAGTTCTTTCTTAAGCCCAAGTCACACCTACCCAGACTAGCCCCGGAATCTTAGCTGGACCACCCCCGGACCATTCCCCCGGACTGTCCCGGACAGCCCCGGATAAAATTGCTATTTTTGCCTCGCTCTCACACCTACCCGGAAGAGCCACGGACTACAAGCCCAGATGAACCCCAGACAACCAGGATGAGCCCTGGACAACCCCCGGACGACCCCCGGATGATAGCCTGAAATTCAGGACTCATCCTGGGGTAGTCCGTGAGTAATACATGGTCATCTGTGGCTATCCGTGGCGATCCGTGATTAATCCATGGTCATCCGGCCTGTCCGGGTCTTATCCGGGAAGTCCGGGAATGGTCCGTGGCTCTGTCGGGGCTAGTCCGGGTTAAACCGGGGCTAGTCCGGGCTAAACCATGACTAAAATGTGGTTCTTTCGGTTTAAAAATGCCCCTGACTGCCCAAGACAGGACACGGACTACCCCCGGACAACACCCGGACCACCCCTGGATTACACCCGGATTATGCCGGATCAACCCCGGATTGCAATATTCCCTGGATCGCCCCGGATGTTTTAAGCATCTTAAAACATCCGGGGCCGACCCCTGATAATGCCGGATCACCAAGGACCAGCCATGGATCACCAAGGACCAGCCACGGATCACACCGGATCGCCACGGACCACGCCGGATCACGGTCCGGGGCTCGTCCGGCCCCTGATCCGGGTGGTGTGACCTAGGCTTTACTGAGCAGTCAAAACATGTGTCAGAATAAGATATTCGGATAGTTTTTCCTGCAATGCGTAGGCCTATTGCTTGCTGAATATAAAAACTACTTTCCTCACCTCGCCTCATTCCCTCGTCTCCGCTGTGTTCCAGGGTACCTGGGTGGGGTTCTGAGTCAATTGTACTAATAGTTCACCGATAATAGGCCTAGCTACACACCTGAAGAGCTGTAGCTAGTTTAGTACAAATGGGAAAGTGTTAAATGAGGCTATAAACGGGAGGCCTATTCTCCGGAGGTTTTGTTATGGCGGGATCCTCCTGCGGTATCTATTTCATATCAAAGGAGTTAATAACGTATTTGTGCAATGTACAGGATTTTAAAAGGATTCAAGTTCCATAGTCCGATGAAGCATCAAATCGTCAAAACCAAAGCGATTATCGAGAATTGATTCTACATATCTAGCTTATACACAAATGCACTTATCAAGAATTTGTTGCGAAATAGAAGGGAATACTAAGTCAATTTAATAGAACCGATTACTGCTGAAGCCTATGGTGTCAGAGTTTGTGCATGCTTGCCAAAACTAATTTTACATGTTTGCACTTCAAATATCTCACAACTTAGCCATTTAAAACACACAAAAATCAAAGACGCCTACCCATACGCTGCATACATAAACACGTCTCTTCACAACCTGTTGTAACGAGTATTTGCACCGATATTAATTATTTCACCAATATTATGTATATAACTGTGGACAAAATATTAATAAACCGCCCAAGAGAGTCCAATTTCATCCATTGCGGTTTGCGAGAACGCCACACAAGTAAATCCAGTCGATAGTAATTAATTTACACCTGCCATGTAAGTACTTATATAGCTTTGCAGTTGAAGTTGCGTTGTCGGATGGTTTTGAGTTTCTGTCATTTTTCTGAGATCATCATCATCATGCTGTAGGTCGCGATGCGACAAAGACTGCTTTCATTACTTGACTGCCGCTCTCCATTTAGCTCGCTGCTGTGAGAGCTGCATCCATGAGTCGGTCTTAATGTCTCTCAGCTTCAGGTTTATATTTCATGAAAGCTGCCTGCAAAAGTGTTGAAGTGCTGCTGGCTTTTGCAAGTTACCAGCGGCACTCTCTCGGGGAGCAAATAGAGGTTTCACACCGGCAAGAACATGTCAAGACAGGCGCAAAACTATTTGTCCCTGCAGTGGCTGGTCGGGAGATGTTGGGAGTTCCATACATCAACCGCCCTTAATGCTGCCACAGTGACATGGTTTTCTGTTTAGGGTTTGCTCCCTTAGCCTTCGGTTCTGTCAAGAACATGTACCACAAGGCAGTGGTTTTTCTGAGATAAATATGTTAAATTGATTGTTACAATCTTCCTTACTATAGTTTGAAGTCAGTTTTATTTTAGATGGATAGGTTTCAAGATATTTGAAGTGCAAACATGTCAAATTAGTTTTGGTAAGCATGCCAAAACTCTGACACCGTAGGTTTCAGCAGTAACAGCTTCCATTAAACTGTCTCAGTAGTCCCTTCTATATGGAAACAAATATTTAATAAGTGCCTCGGTATCTAAGTTAGATATTTAGAATCAATTCTAGATAATTGCTTTGGTTTTGACAATTTTATGCTTCATCGGACTCATCATCATCATCATCATGCTGTCGGTCGCGATGCGACAAAGACTTCTTTCATTACTTGACTGTCGCTCTCCATTTTGTGCAGTTGTACCTTTCATGAAAGCTGCCTGCAAAAGTGTTGAAGTGCTGCTGGCTTTTGCAAGTTACCAGCGGCACTCTATCGGGGAGCAAATAGAGGTTTCACACCGGCAAGAACATGTCCAGACAGGCGCAAAACTATTTGTCACTGCAGTGGCTGGTCGGGAGATTTTGGGAGTTCCATACGTCAACCACCCTTAATGCTGCCACAGTGACATGGTTTTCTGTTTAGGGTTTGCTCCCTTAGCCTTCGGTTCTGTCAAGAACCTGTACCACAAGGCAGTGGTTTACAACTCTGCAGGGCAGGGGCGTCAAACTCCCTGAGGTATTGCAATACCTGCAGTACGCATGCAGCTTCAAACATAGTAGATTGACCACCTTTTGTGCATGGTGTCGATGCTTTGTTAGTCAGCCAATCTCCAGCCAGTATACGTGTATGGGTAGTGAATTAGCTCCATGTGTGGTCAACTTATAGATTTTCGATTCACCAAGGAGTGAGAAAATAGGGAATTACACGAATTCCCAGGATGTCACATAAAAGGAAATTGATTACAAGTATATTGATAAAGATATAATAACTTCTATATGGCAATAACACCTCCTTCAATACTCATTATATTGATAAAGATATAATATATTCCTCTCCCTCTCCGGTCCCCTTTCCCCGCCCCCTCCGCCACCCCTCCCCACTCTCCCTGCCCCCCTCCCCATCCCCGTCCCTCGTCCCCGCCCCCCCTCCCGTCTCCCCCTCTCCTCTCCACCCTCCCCCACGCTGCCGTACCCCCCTCTCTCCCATATCCCCCTCTTTCCAATATCTCGCATGAACTACAGTGACTGGTGCTGTCCATTATACAGCAGGAGCCACTCCTTTAATTCTACAGGATCGGTACTGTAACTAATACAGCACTGATCAAACTTAGATTATGTAGACTCTCAATTTCAAATTGTAAGATGGTCAGAAGACCAATGCTCCGGCACTGACAAATGTCATATTCAGATGAATAAACACTCTACCAACACAAAAAAGAAGACAATAGCACCTCCTTCTATAGTCACTTTGATAAAGATATAATATCTTCTACAATACAATATCACCTCCTTCAATTTGTATGCCAACTGTTTGTATTTTGATTAAAGGATCTCGATTTGGGTATGCATAGCAAGAACGCTGCCGGGGATTTCTCTCATAACTCGATTGGTTTCATGAAACTTGTCCAAGCAGATTCTAAATTAACGAAGTCCAAAAAAACAGTCAGCAACATCCAAAAGAGCATTCCATCCCCAAAGTATAATCTCAAAGAACAAAGTAAAATATAAAACCTAAATAAATATGCTTAAAGCGGCTGTCACACCTCACCGGATTGAGCAACAGACAGAATTGTCTAGTTCGGGCATGATGAGTATCAAAATGTATTAAAATGTCTCAAAATGTTGCGATATCGGGTCAAAGGCGGCTGGACGAACGGACATGAAACAGACATGAACAGATAGCCAACGGACGAAACAAACTCAAACCGGACAAGAATCGCAGACGTCAATCCGGCAGCATCTCTTCCAAGTTTTGTGCATGTTCAAAACTTGTACGGACACAAACCGGACTTTGCCGGATATCAACGGACTTTGTTCGGTTTCTTTCCGTTTCCCCCAATCTGGGCCTTTAAAGTAGAATGGCACATTATTATTCCAATATTAACTCTTATTTTCTCACATAAATTGCTTAGCACAGCATCACCATTCCCTTAATTAAAGAAAATCAAACAAACAAACCGATAATGTACTATTAGGAGTGCTGGAATGAGAACGAGCCATTATATAATGCAGGATTGCCACTACCTTAATGAATGAAAGCTTGAAGTTGCATAGCCCGATAGTTTTGAATTTCTGTCATTTTTCTGAGATAAATATATCCAATTGATTATTATAATCTACCTTAGTCTAGTTTGAAGTAACCTTTATTTTAAATGGCTAACTTTTGAGATATTTGAAAAGTAAACATTCAAAATTAGTTTTGACAAGCACACCAAAATGTTGACACCGTATAGGCTTCTGCAGGTTCTATTGAATCGACTCAGTATTCCCATCAATGTGGCAACAAATGCTTAATAAGTGCATTAGTATCTAAATTAGATATGTAGAATCAAATCTAGATAATTGCTTTGGTTTTGAAAATTTGATGCTTCATCGGACTATGCAGCTTTAATCAAAAGAGAAATTTAATCTAAATGTATGAACTGCCCAGTTAAAAATCCTCAGACCCTGGTATAACCCCTTAATGCTTGACAACTACTAGATAAAAGATTCACCGCTGATGCTGATGCTAACGCTGTATCAGCGGTGAATTCCATCTCTATCTAAAAGTTGGAGAAAAGGTGTCTTGATATTGATGGCCTTAGAAAGGCTTAGTTTGGCAGTCCTACCTTATGTTGATTAACATTCAATAACTACGATCCAAGTGTATATGTTTTCCCTCAACATATACACTCCAGTGTTCAAATCACAGAATTTCAAGGCCTGTTGACACAAAATCAATTTGAAGTGATGAAATAAATCCTCCATGTTTGAATGAACTGTTTGTACCACCTGACTACCTCAGCCAATGAAAATGTACCACCTGCCTACCTCAGCCAATGAAAATGACCTAACTTGGACTCTACCAAAATGGCTGACATGTGGATATGTTGATCGAGACTTTAAACTTCATACATCTATGCATTTAATCATCTTATAAAGCTCAAAAGTGTGCGTAAATACATCCAGTTGAGTGAAGAATATATTTTGCTTCTTAGATTGTCAATTTAGGCTTTCATTTCATTTCCCCATTTTTTCCCCAGCTTTTATATAGGGTTAGTATTCACCCCTGTACTGCAAGTACGGGGTGAATCTTTTATCTAGACAACTACTATTTTTGGACATGCTCAGGCAGGTATAGGGTTGAATACTTTGATTCTCATTCTGATCACTCTGTGGAAATTAGGGTTAGTGAAAATATTGGGTCTGTTCTGAAGGCATTGTTCCTCTAATCGATGACCACAAGTAATCAGATTACACATAATAACATTAGCAGGGGTGAATCCACTGATTAAACCTTGCTACCGGGACTTAAATCACTTCACCCAATTCTCATTGAACCCAACGACATAGCCATCGGTCTCAGTGTCTAAGCTCTCTACAATTGTTTTGAACATGTCTTAGCAGAATAGACCAACAGAAATGATCACTTGTTTCGGAACCCACTGACAAATAATGAATGCAAGGTTATTTGCATGAAAATATAGTCGTAAGGAAATTAATACCCTTTAAGTAACATTATGACAACAATATCAACAGAATTATGCTTCTCATTCTTTCTGTACGAGGTGCATAAATCATCATACATACATGTCAAATATGTGTCTAATTAGTTAAAGCTCATTATAAACGAAATTGGGTTATTTGAAATATACATTCATATATATATATAGGCCTATATACATTATAATTCATTATGTGAATAGAAATAAGAGATACTCACATATTTATTATATTGACTTACCACTGTTTGATATACGACTATATCTTTAAGTCAAACATCTATTTCAAATCACTTGTTCCGTTCTGTTTGTCTATATTACTGCTGCCACCTGGATGGTTTCCTGCCAACTAACACACGCAGTCCGTTTTGCATTATCGATACCTATACATGTATAAAGCCGTGTTTACATGGGCGCGTTAAAATGGCTCAAATAATGTGCCTTGCCTAGTTCGCCTCACATTCGCTGTGTAAACGCGACTCTGAGGCGGATTAGGGCTGATTCGATTCATATGATTCACTTTATGTAAACCACCTCGCGAGGTAGTTTATATGAAGCGAACTAGCTTAAGCACATAACACGCATGCGCAGTCGAGACCTTAGTTTGTTGACTTTCCGGTCGATCAAAAGCGCATATTATATCATTTGGTCTATGAACCGGCTAGAGGTGCACAGATATTTTTTCATCATTTATTTTTAGGGTTTCACTACCCAGCAGAAGTTTTGACCGTTCCAAAACAATACGATTCAATCAATACATATCTAGGTCGAACCCACACTCTCTCATGGTGACATCGACGAACCCAAACTGGCGCTGGTTAGTCTGGACTTGCTCATGCGCAGATATCGATTTCCGCCTCAAACCGCTCCTTGTGTAAACGCGCCACTACTTCGCTTCATATAAATCGCTTTGTCTAATTCGCTTTACAATTGCCCGTGTAAACACGGCTTTAGTCTACATGATAGTGGTAGTAATACTAATAATAAGATAGTTATGTCCACATGATCATTGAACATACAAGGTGATATTTATATCAGTAATGTTATATCAGTAATGTTTCACATGAAAAAAGAGAAGCAGAAATACAATAGACCTACTTATGAGGCGATTTCCCCAGTTAAAAGTAACACATATACATTACTAATACTAAAAGAAATAAAAGTAAAAGGTATATTAACATTACCTGTAATAGTGTAATCACATATCATTGCTTATATACTAGGCTAAGTAGTATTTTCACTCTGATAAAGGTTAAGGATTTTCTTTTTATACATATTGTATAACCAAACCAAAACCAACACAAGACAAGAACACCAAACAACTGCAAACTACAAACCCAACACACAGACATAATAAACCAAAAAAAGCATATTAGCAACAATTACAATATTAAGTGCATAGTCAAGTAGTCACCTGAGACTGACAAGAATAGTGACTGATGCTGCCCGATAATACAGCATGAGTCACACACAACCATTGTACAAAGTATCCGGTGCTGCACAGAAACAGCACAGGATACCCTCCCAAACCATGTGTAAAATTCCAGAGTGCATGTAAAACGGATGGAAGACCAGTGCTCCGGCGCTGACACTATACTTGTTCAGATGAATAAACCCCTTGTGGAAAAAAAGAAAAAGGTTTTGGAGATGACAGTCTATATATAGGGCCTACATAATAGTGTAGAATAGACCTCCACTATACATGAAGGATCAGTGTCAGTTTGTTCGCTGCTTTTCGGTTGCCTCTCACCAGCTCCCAGTCCCAAGCTACACTTTTGTCATTTTCTTACAAGTAACGGTGACGGACAGAGTTCTCTTGCCAAACCACATCATGCTTTGCATGAAACTTCCCTATTGCTCAGTGATGTTGAATACACGAGTTGGCATTTGTCTGGTCAATTGTAGGCCACACCATGCAAACCTGTAATCATTCCAGAGCTGACTTGCATACCTCCACGATTAAGATAATTTTAGTATTGATATGCTGTACATCGTAGCAAACTTGTCAGATGTATTATTTTCAAAATATGTCCTCGCGTAAATCAACTATATTAGGCTAGATAAAGGATTCACCTGTATTGCAGTACATGGGTGAATATCAACCCTATATAAAAGCTGTTGAAAAAGTGGGGAAATGAAATGAGAGCCTAAGTTCACAATCTAAGAAGAAACCCTTATTCTTTATATATATATTCATATTTCCCTGCTACTTTTGAGTTGAAAAATATAATAAAACCTGTAATTTAATAGACTTTAAAAGTGAAATCGCCACCATCTTGTCTTTTTGCATTTTCTCCCATTTCACCAACTCTGTGCTGATATAAGTAGCCATTTGATATTGGAGCCAGGCATTCCATACTAAAGCTATTTTTGCGAGTATTTAGACTATGTTGTCGTTCACCCCTACTACAAGTAGGCATATGCCTATGGGGTGAATCTTTGATCTAATATTAAGCCTACATCGGGAAGTCAGTCATATTGCTGCAGTCTTTATTTAGAGGGCGGTAAAGTTTCGGTTCTGTGATTTCAAAATTGATTCCTTCCGCGAAAATTCTTAACATCTCAACAAATCATTCATATCATGCAACTTCAACCGAATTGCGCTCAGACTTCTGAGGAGAGCCATTGGTTTCTCATTCTAATGATTCTGTGAGAATCAATAAACGATTTTCACCGACGCACCACCTAGCGGAAGTGAAAAGAACTAGTTTTCCGGGTAAGGCCCCAGAACTAATGCACTAGGAGGCACCCCAAACAATAGAACTAGAACTTAAGCCTACAGCAAAATTTATTAGAAATATCAGATATCGGAGCACATAATTTTGTATAAAGGCAGACTGCTTTAGTACAATGCTAACTCAATACAGCCATGACTTTGTGCCTTTACATTTAGATCTAGACAATTCTAGATTTATACATTAATGGTCAATTTGTCTTACTTTATTTATATTTTCATTATTTGTGATGATTAATAGCAAGAATAGAAAATGGATAGGGGCCAACAGGCATTATATGCTCTGCTTTCAAGTAAGTTCCTGTTGACAATGTTGACATTTTCTGCTTTTTAAATATTTTTATTTCATCTAGCATGGCGCTCAGCATTACTAGTGTCGTGGGGGTGACGAAAATGGGAAATAGTGCGCCTAGAGCTGGACTCGAAACCACATCTCTTTGCATTCCGGGCGAGTGTGCTAACCATTACACCACCTAGGTTCCCTGGTGTCACCACTCTACCCACGCCTACCTGTCTAGGCGGCTCCTTGTCTGAGAGGTCAGTACAGACCACTACACTAGTTAGTATAGGGCAAGGACTGGTATTCGTCCATTTGATCACACAAATCAGGGTCAGGTGGGCAATTTTTTATTTGATTTTTCTGGCATATGACGTAGACATATTATGTAATTATATTGCAGAGATTGTGTGCTTACGAAATTTGAATTGCTGCTAGCCTGACACATTTTTAACAGTTAACAAAAAAAGAAATAAAGTCAGGGGCGGGCGATTTTTTAAGCACGGTCGGGGACGATCACCAATTTATTTAATATTTGGCCTAAGTCAAGTTAGGTTGGCAGAATGAGAAGGTGGCTGCTGTGTTCAAGGCCTTTTGTTGTATATTTATTGAAAATTCAAAGGGATTAGGCCTTGTGTGAGGAGGTATTAATTAGATGTAAAGGAGGAAGGGGCGAGCCTTGTGGGTCAGACGATGTTTATGGTCAGATTGATTACTTGATAGATTGACAATTTCGAGGCTGATTTGGGATCACAGTTTACTGAGTTAGTTCCGGTATTTGGTTAGTGTTAAATTGACAAATCAAGCGAACTCATTAGTTGTAAGACAGGAGTGGGTGGGGGGGGGGGGCCAGAGAAGTTAAAATATTACCCTCTTTATTGTCTAAGTTTCTGGTTTTCCCCATTTTGATAAGATTCCGATCCACTCGCACTGAAAACCTTTCCTGGTTTCACATCCACATGATGCTGCGGAGCCTAAATATACAGTTTATTGCAATAGCAGATCTCTCAGCGTCTTCGTCGCACACGTGTGACCCCACGGTGCACCTTCAATACAGACGGACACAGAGAAGGTAAGGAGAGTTTACAGCTGGTTTGAATCGGAATTTATTTCAATAATATATATCAAATTTTGAATGATTTCAGCCCAGTTTGACACGAAATAGTAGGCATAATATGTACATCTTTTATTTAGTTGTATTTGAAACAATTAAGAAGCAGGAAGTACAGACGACCATTTGTTATATTATTTGATTGTACTTAGAGAGTAACGTAGTGTAGGCTGTGACATTTGTGTTGAATCTGATTTTGCTTCATTAATTTAATGTGGTGTATTCTTTGTTATTGTACATGTTGCCAGTAACATGCATAATTCAAAACCCTGACTACGGGCTCCTTAGTGATGCATACCATACATACCGTGTAGTGTAGCATTCCATAACCCTGGTCGAAGTTAACTTATAGCGATATAGCGAATGGTAGACAGGAAGTGTGAACACTTATTTGTCTCTCTTTTTTTTTTGGTACATTAGTTGTCCCAAGCAGGGGAAATCCCAGTCACAGACGACTGGTCTTCCCCACTCCACTGATGGTCGATAGAAAGCCCGAGCCTACACTTTTACCAACCCAAGGAATTTTTAACCTCCCACACCACATAGACATGGTACGAGAGCAACTGGCCTTTGATGACGCTGTAAGTTATACACAGCGGTGGAAATCCAAATTGGCAGAGCTGGGGGCATGAGGAATCGAACCACCGACCCTCAGATTAGGAGTCTGACCTAGAAAAAAGTCAGACACTCTAACCACTCCACCACAGAGAACGCTTCCGGTGGTAGGTTTGAAAGCTAGGCCATTCCTTGCCTGATGCTTGATCAGTACAGACCTGAGAGCTGCAATATCGTCAATCTTAAAAGTTTTGATCGAAGTACGTGAGACGATGCCAAAGTTATCAAAATCGAGGGCCGAAGGAGGATGGTACTCCAGGGCGATGTTGCAGTCGGTGGAGGAAAGTCATCGAAGGAGGGAATCATGACGGGTTCTTCGGCAGCAGGACACGTTCGTATGTCTGATTTGGCTTTTATGGGAAATATTGCACCTAGAGCAGGACTCAAACCCACATCTCTTTGCATTCCGGGCCAGTGTGCTAACCATTACACCACCTAGGCTCCCTGATATCAACACACTACCCACGCCTGTAAGGTATGTGAATCATGTACGGTATGCAAGGTATGCAAGGCAGGGCAGGGTGGTCATGTGACCACCTGACCACCACCGGGACCGGGACATGTGACCAAGAATAAAACCAGTCTTACAACAGCACTCATCGGGTTCGGACGTGTCCTTCACAAACATCACATGGTGTCAGATCGGGACTGAACAAAATGACCACGTCGGGGCTAAAGCCACCGGCTCCGCTGAAATTAGCGAACAACATGGCAATGAACTGGCGTGACTGGCTGAGTTTGTATGAAATATATGCTGGCGCTGCTGGTGTAACAGCAAAGTCAGAGAAGGTGCAGTGTCTCACATTCCTACATGTCGCAGGACCGGACGCGCAAAAAGTCTACAGAACTTTCAAGTTGGAAGGCACCGACAGAGAAAAGATAAGCCCGTTAATTGAAGCGTTCAAGAAATATTGTGAAGGGAAGGCGAATATTACTGTTGTCAGGTATAACTTTCATTCATATAACCAAACAACTGAAGTCATGGACTTGTATATCAGAGAGTTGCAAAACAGAGTCGAGTATTGTGAATACGGAGAGCTAGAGGATTCACTGTTGTGTGACCGGCTCGTATGCGGAGTGAGAAGCAAGGACCTGCGGAATAGGTTGTTACAGACGCCTAATCTAAATATTGAACGGTGTGTTGAAATGTGCCGCCTCAGCGAACATGCGGACACGCAGTTCAGTAGTAACAGTGAACCGGTTGAGAGTGAGGTGAACGCCCTGTACAAGGCTGGAAGACGGAAGTTCACGCCTGCCGCTGCTACTGCCGCGAGCATGCAGAGGGGCGGGGCCAGTCGCTACCCAGACTACAGCAAAAGGGGCGGGTCCCACGAGGAGTGTACCCGGTGTGGATACCGACACGAAGGCAGGCCATGCCCGGCGAAAGGAAAGGAGTGTGCAGGCTGGCGCAAAATAGGACATTTCAAGAAAGTGTGTCGAAACAATAGAATGGCAAAGCCGGTAGATGAAATACAAGTCGACAGGCATAACAGGCCAGATGATAGTGAAGACGACGACCAGGACAGAGACCTCTCGCTCGGGGAAATCAACAGTGATTTGTTCGTCGGTGAAATCAGACAGGATGAAGAAGAGGCAGAGTTGTGGTTCTCGGACATGTACATAGGGAATGTAATGGTACATTTCAAGCTGGACACCGGCTCCGAGGCCAATATAATACCTCTGAGCGTTTTCAACAAGCTGAAGAACACCGAAATGAAGCCATCGCGGTGTCGACTCGTGACATATTCTGGGCAACGGATACAGCCAGAGGGGGAGGCGAACATCATGATGAACGACCGGAGCATCCTGTGCCAGATTACCGCGTCTGGAAGTCCCATACTTGGAAAGGCTGCCTGTGTTCAACTCAACCTGCTGACCAGGGTCGGCGAAGTGCAGATACATGCTGACAGCACAGCGGCGAATGAACTGGTAAATACATATCACAAAGTGTTTGAGGGTCTGGGGACTATAAAAAGTAACGCTAAAATTCATATCGACCCGAATGTTCAACCTACCATAGATCCACCACGTCGGGTCCCGCATGCCATTGAAGAGAGTGTAAAAAATGAGTTAGAGAGGATGGAAAAACTAGGAGTTATTGTTAAGCAGGATGAGCCGACCCCGTGGGTCAGTTCGATTACGATAGTCAGGAAGCCCGATAAAATACGCATATGTCTTGATCCAACAAAGCTCAATAAGGCTGTCTTACGCGGTCCATACCCAATCAGAAATGTAGAGGAAGTCGTAGCAAAAACACATGGTGCGAAATTTTTCACAGTGCTGGACGCTAACAGATAGAGCTAGATGAAGAGAGTTAAAAGATTTGCACATTTAACACGCCGTGGGGCAGATATCGGTTCACACGTCTGCCTTTCGGGATAAAGACAGCGGGTGACATATTCATTGAGCAAATGAACGTTATTCTAGCTGACTTGCCGGGAGTGAACGTAGTAGCTGACGATATTTTGATATATGGGTCTACGATAAAAGAGCATAACGATCGTCTAGAATCAGTGTTGAAAAGAGCTCAAAGTGTAGATCTTAGGTTGAACCAAAAAAAGTCTAAGATATGTAGGACACAAGTAAACTATGTGGGACATGTACTGACTCACGAAGGACTCAAACCCAATACCGAACGCATACAAGCAATTGTAGAAATGCCCTTGCCCACTAGTAAAGCAGAGATACAGCGTTTCCTAGGCATGGTAGGATATGTGTCAAAGTTCCTCCCAAATCTGTCTGAAATATCAAAACCGTTGCGGGTTTTATTAGGTAGCGACGTTGCGTGGCATTGGGATGAGGGCCAACAGAAGGCATTTGACAAATTAAAAAGTTGTTTAATTGAGGCGCCTGTATTGAGATATTACAATGTGCATGAGCAAGTAAAAATACAGGTGGATGCTTCACAGTCAGGACTGGGAGCCGCGTTATTACAGAATGAACAACCTATCGCCATGGCGTCTAAGGCCTTAAATAACGCACAAAGTAGTTGCGCGGTAATTGAGAAGGAGCTGTTGGCAATATGTTTCGGGTGCCAAAAGTTCCATCAATACATTTTCGGGAAAGAGATCATCATCGAGACAGATCACAAGCCCTTGGTTGCAATCATGGGTAAACCGTTATTCATGTTGTCAGCACGAATGCAGCGTATGCGCATGCGGCTGCAGAATTATAATTTAATTGTTGTGTATAAAAAAGGTACTTCCATGTATTTTGCAGACACCTTGTCACGCGCGCTTGCAGCGACCACGAGGCCCGGTAGCCTATTTGACAAAGAGATCACGATAGCTGCCATCGACATCATTGAAGATGAGTTACAGCAGATAAGGGAAATGACACAAGTTGACAACACATTCAAAGAAATATCAAATTATGTCAAAACAGAATGGCCAGGGAAAAATAGTGACGTACGAAGTGAGGTTAAACCGTACTTTACATACAAAGATGAGATCACAATACAAGACGAAATACTCATGAAAGGAGACCGCATCATGATACCAAAACAGCTGCAACCTATGATGTTAGACAAAGTACACGAAACACACATGGGCATTGTAAAAAGTAAGCAGTTAGCGAGGGAGTATTTTTTTTGGCCAGGCTTAAATGGGCAGCTGGAGGACAGAATTGCTAGATGTGAAACGTGTCACAGGTTTAGAAACAAACCACATGCAGAGCCACTAATAAATCATGATATCCCTGAGTTGCCGTATAACAAGATAGGAGTAGATTATTTTCAGGTTGATCAGAAACATTTCGTATTAATAGTGGACTATTATTTGAAATTCCAGAGGTAGTGGAAATGAAAGAGACAACTAGTGCAGCCACGATCAGGGCATTAAAACAAATGTTTGGGCGATATGGGATACCGAAAACAGTGGTAACGGACAATGGGCCTCAATTTGTGAGTGCCGAGTACAAACCGTTCGCAAAACAGTATGGTTTTAAGCCAACAAAAACGAGTCCATTATACCCGCAGAGCAATGGGCAGGTTGAACGGTATGTTCAAACAATCAAGATAATGATCAAGAAGGCAATGCTAGAGGGAAAGGACATGAACATGGCGTTGTTAAACTACAGGAATACACCAATAAGTGGGTTAGGGGCATCACCAGCGCAATTGCTAATGAACAGACGATTGCGATCCAAATTGCCATCACATGATAGCCGTCTAAAACCTCAAGCACAAGCATCGAAAAAACAACAAATCAAACAGATACAACAGAAACAGAAACAGCATTTTGATAAGCGTGCAGGGGAAAATCACAAAGAATTAGACATCGGAGACAAAATTAGATACCAAACATACCAGAAACAATGGGGAAAAGGAACAATAATACAAAAAAAAAGCCTGGAAGGCGAGACTATGAAATATTAAATGACGAGAAACACAAGCTAAGACGTAATCGAACACAGTTATTTAAGGTACCTACTCAATTCCCGCCCATCGAGTTGGTGGACAGCACCCTCAGCCATGATAAACAACAAAGGGTCACAAGCGAGGCACAAGAACCAAGCCTGAGTGGGTACATAACACGGGCCGGAAGGGTCACGCGACCAGTAGATAGACTAGGGTACTCATGATTGAGTAAGAGGGTCAGGTGAATACAGTAGCACAATTGTGTGTAATTAAGAGGTGTTTGGATACTTGTATGTGAGAGTATAGTGCATTAGCGAGAAGAGGCGTTGTATTATGTAATCTGGTAAAAGGTTAGAACCTGTTGTGATATCAAAGAAGTAAAGATAGAGTAAGGAAAACAGGATGTAGTAGATGTATCATATAAAGAACGTATATATATATGTATATGTATAGATGTCTAAAGCTGCATTAATGTATCATGACCAGATGTTGACATAGAAAATTAAGATGAAACAAAAAACTCAAATGACATTTATTGTATTATTAAATTTGTTTATTGAACTTGTTTGTTTAGGGAGGAAGATGTAAGGTATGTGAATCATGTACGGTATGCAAGGTATGCAAGGCAGGGCAGGGTGGTCATGTGACCACCTGACCACCACCGGGACCGGGACATGTGACCAAGAATAAAACCAGTCTTACAACAGCACTCATCGGGTTCGGACGTGTCCTTCACATACATCACAACGCCTACCTGTCTATGCGGCTCCTTGCCTGAGAATTCAGTGCAGAGCACTACACTCTTCCCCCTGGAATTGTAAGTCTTTTAATGCTTACAATTACACACATACAGGCAATGCATTAACACATACATACACAGGGTAGGTTCAACAACCATACAGCACATACCTTGTACAGGATCATGGTCACGGCAACCAGTGTCATGGGGGGTGATGAAAATGGGAAATATTGCGCCTAGAGCAGGACTCAAACCCACATCTCTTTGCATTCCGGGCCAGTGTGCTAACCATTACACCACCTAGGCTCCCTGATATCAACACACTACCCATGCCTACCTGTCTATGCGGCTACTTGCCTGAGAGTTCAGTGCAGACCACTACACTCGTCCCCCTGGAATTGTAAGTCTTTTAATGCTTACAATTACACACATACAGGCAATGCACTAATACATACATACACAGGGTAGGTTCAACAACCATACACCGCATAGCTTGTACAGGATCATGGTCACGGCAACCAGTGTCATGGGGGGTGATGAAAATGGGAAATATTGCGCCTAGAGCAGGACTCAAACCCACATCTCTGCATTCCGGGCCTGTGTGCTAACCATTACACCACCTAGGCTCCCTGATATCAACACACTACCAGAGAGCGTGTATATAAACAGATGAGAGGGACAACTCCCATACTAGACCGTGTAACAGCTGCCGACTGTGGCGCTCCAAGTGGTGGTTGTTGAACAGTATATGACACAGCTGTCAAACTCAAGGCATTGTCAATGGCCTTGAGCAATCTTCGTACAGAAAAAGTGAAATATCTCTAAAACTACACTACATAGAAACAAACTGTTTGGAACACATATAGAAAACATATTTAACAATGAGACTATATTAAATTTACATGGCTAGGGTTCTGTATTTCTATTAATTTTGAATAAAATACACGTTTTGCACTACACGTACGGCAAACTCAAGGCATTGTCAATGGCGGTGAGCAATCTTCATACAGAAAACGTTAAATATCTCTAAAACTACACAACATAGAAACAAACTGTTTGGAACACATATAGAAAACATATTTAACACTGAGACTATATTAAATTTACATGGCTAGGGTTCTGTATTTCTATTAATTTTGAATAAAATACACGTTTTGCACTACACGTACGGCAAACTCAAGGCATTGTCAATGGCGGTGAGCAATCTTCATACAGAAAACGTTAAATATCTCTAAAACTACCCACATAGAAACAAACCGCTTGGAACACATATAGAAAACATGTTTACGAAAAAGATTATATTAAATTGATAAGGTTAGGCTTCTGTATTTCTATTAATTTTGAATAAAAACAAATGTTTTGCACTGCGCATACCGGCAAACTCAAAGCTTGTTCAACACTAACCGCCAGGAACGCCACTGTAGCCTATGTCACCGATTTTCGCGGGAGTTGTCCCTCTCATCTGTTTATATACACGCTCTCTGACACTACCCACCCCTACCTGTCTATGCGGCTCCTTGCCTGAGAGGTCAGTGCAGACCACTACAGTATGTAATCAAATTAAAAGAAAATATTTAAAACCCTGCATATAAATACATTTTTATGTCGCCATAGGAACGCCTCCGCAAGGCAAGGCCAACGTATATAAATTTAATAAACCTCATAGGCTTCGGAATAAAGCGCATTTAGAGGTTTTGGGCACAAATGGAAGGGGGGTGCCACGGTGGGACCAGGTTGTTTTAACAAGGTGCCAGTGTTGCAGTTTCCGCGGCACAGCAGTTTGCGAGGGACACATCCATTCAAATGCATTGTCAATGGCCATGAGCAAATCTTCATACAGAAAAAAAAGTCAAATATCTCTCAAATTACACCACCTAGAAACAAACCGCTTGGGACACATATAATATAGAAAACATGTTTACCAAAAAGATTATATTAAATTGATATGGTTAGGGTCCTTGATTTCTATTAATTTTGAATAAAACTAATGTTTTGCACTGCGCTTACCGTCAAACTCAAGGCATTGTCAATGGCTGTGAGCAATCTTCATACAGAAAATACAGAAAAAGTAAAATATCTCTTAAATGACACCACCTAGAAACAAATCGCTTGGTAGAAATATAGAAAACATCTTTACCAAAAACATTATATTAAATTGATAAGGTTAGTGACGATGCTGTTCGATTTTGACGCATGCGCAGAAGCGATGTGTCCCTCGCAAACTGGTGTGCCGCGGAAACTGCAACACCGGTATTGGCCATTCTAGGATGACTCACTCTTTTATTGTAAAAGGTGAGGAGCCACCAGAATGCTTTGACTGTCAGTGTTTATTAACACTGGAACACATTTTATTGGAATGTAGCGATTTTGCACCGCACAGACAAAGCTTTTATGAAGCACATAATCTGCCAGACCTTTTTAAAAATGTGAAATGTGACTTGTATGGGTTTACCTTAAAAACAATTTTGTACTTATACAAACGTTTATGCTTTTGTAAACAAAAATTTAATAACTTTAAAACCCTTAAGTAATATTAGACTATTGTTTTTTTACTTCTCTGTTGAGTGATATAGTCGGGGTTAAAAGAATAAATAAAAAACATCTCGCCATTTTTTTTGTTTTTGTTTTTTTGGTCCATTAGTTGTTTAAGCAGGGGAAATTTCAGTCATAGACGACTGGTCTTCCTCATTCCACTGCTGGTCGATAGAAAGCCCGAGCCTACACTTTTACCGACCCAAGGGATTTTTAACCTCCCACACCACATAGACATGGTATGAGAGCAACCGGCCTTTGATGACGCTGTAAGTTATACACAGCGGTGGAAATCCAAATTGGCAGAGCTGGGGGCAGGGGGAATCGAACCGCCGACCCTCAGATTAGGAGTCTGACCTAGAAAAAAGTCAGACACTCTAACCACTCCGCCACAGAGAACGCCATTATTATGCCCATAGCTGCCGACATGGCGTAAAATCCCCCAAGTCACTCATTCACTTTAATTTTAAATCTGCATTGTCAGGTGAGGCATCAAAATATCCAAACCAAAATAATGATCAAGATTTGATTCGACTGCACATCTAACTTATACACTGGTGCACTTATTAAACATTGTTTCTCTATATAATGGAATACTGAGTAAATGTAATAGAACTTGTCACTGCAGAAGCCTATGTGTCACAGTTTCGGCATGTCTGCCAAAACTATTTTTCCATGCTTGCACTTCAAATATCTCAAAAGTTAGCCATTTAAAATAAAAGTTACTTCAAACTAAGGTAAAGTAGATCATGATGATTAATCTAATATATTTATCTCAGAAACATGACAGAAACTCAAAACCATCAGACTATGCAACTTTAAAGGAGACATAAGAAAGAAACCATAACTTGCATTACATAATATATTATAATAAATAAGGCTTTTCCATTTGAAATATTCAGTCAGTCAAACTGCAATTGTTGATCACCAAAAGCAATTTAACTGAATAGGAAGGCCACTTGAGTAAGATGCTTGTTTTCAGTGCTGACGGTTGCAGGTTCAATTCCAGGCCAGTCAAACCAAAGACCTGGATTGATACTTGTCTCTGGCGCCCGGTTCGGGATAGGGCTGGGATAGGGATAGGGCAGACCAATTATCTGAAGATTCAATCCCCCCCCCCCGTTTAATCAACAAATGTGAGATGTTAACAATTGTTTTTTTTTAATGTGATCGATCTCATTCCGACGTGACGTCAAAACGGTGTGGTGTTGTTTTACGTCATAGCAACATCTAAGGTCATATCTGGATGGGTACCGACTTGTGACAGTGTGCACTCATGGCGACTTTATAGTGCTGCCACACTGGAAGACCAGGCCGCCAGCACCATGACCTGATATTCCACTCAGTCACATTGTCCTGACACTGAGCCAACTAGCCCTTGCCCTATCCTAATAATGCCGAGCGCCAGGCTAGGAAGCGACAAGTATACATTTTTAAGTCATTGGTTTGAGTCGACCAGGGTTCGAACCCCCGACCCCACGATCTAGCAACATGGGAGACGGACACTCTAACTGATTCGGCCATCCCGTCTGGTCCGTCAAAACGGCCCATGTGACATGCGGGAACGTTTAACATAGCATTCTATTGCGCATATATATATGAACCCAGGGTCTGTACGGGGCATGGAAAGTATTTAAAAGTCTTGATCTTCATTTGTTCCATTTCAAGGTTTTGAAAAGCCTTGAATTTAACCTATTTTGGGTAATTAGTCTTGAAAAGCCTTGAATTCTATTAAAAATTGATACTTGCCGCTTCCTAGCCAGGCACTGCATTATTAGGACAGGACAAGGACTGGTGTGCTCAGTGTCAGGATAATGTGACTGAGTGGGATATCAGGTCATGGTGCCAGCAGCCTGGTTTATAAAGTATAAAGTCGCCATGAGTGCGCACTGTCACAAGTCGGTACCCGTCCTGATATGACCTTAGATGTTGCTAGGACGTAAAACAACAACAAACAAACGAACATTAAAATGTCTCCACTGGTCTAAATTAGTTTGAAATCGCCATTCACCATTTTTGTTTTCCCCTGAAATCCAAATCCAAATACTCTTCAATTCCTTTCAAAAACAGCCTTGGAAAGCCTTGAATTCCATATCTGTGAACCTTCTTTCTATGTTTTATTTCTTCGTCATTTGCCTTCAATGTTTGTCAAAAACATTCCCAATGTTTAGTAGACTATATAACTGCACTGCCTGCCCACCTGAGTCTCATACAACAGGGAGGCATACTGTTGACCATTCCATAATGACCAGTCGCATATGTCCATTGTAATTCAATGAGGAGAGGCGTTTGGCTATAGACTATGGTAATCTGTTGGCTATATTGATCTGTATTGAACGACCGTACTTTCTATTGCTCTCTCCTCACACAAACAGTAAAGTCCAGTCTACACTGGGCACGCTACACTGCGCGTAGTCACATGACTCACTGTTTGTTGGTGGTTTACATCCTATCAACATCTAAGGTCATATCATCAGGATGAGTACCGACTTGTGACAGTGCGCACTCATGGCGACTTTATAGTTGGTTGGTTGTTGGAGTTTTACGTTCTGGCAACACCTAAGGTCATATCAGGATGGTATACCGACTTGTGACAGTGCGCACTCGTGGTGACTTTATAGTGTTTCCGCACTGGGAGACCAGGCCACTGGTTCTTGCCCTATCCATTTTAAGTCATTAGTTTGACTAGACCAGGGTTTGAATCCGAGCTACCAACACGAGGGGCGGACGCTCAACTGATTCAACCACCTCTTGTTGCCTTTGTTTTCTGCTATTTTGGTGATATGTATTGTTATTAAAGGAATCTAGAACATTACAGATAGGGCCTACTTATCACAGGTTGTCACATAATGCAAGTCAAATAATCAGGAGTGTATATAACATACTAGGTAAAGGCAAAAAAGGTTTGTTTTATTTAACGATGCCTCTAGAACACATTGATTTTTATCATCGGCTCATCATCATGCTGTCGGTCGCGATGCGACAAAGACTGCTTTCATTACTTGACTGCCGCTCTCCATTTAGCTCTCTGCTGTGAGAGTTGCGTCCATGAGTCGGTCTTAATGTACATTTCATGAAAGCTGCCTGCAAAAGTGTTGAAGTGCTGCTGGCTTTTGCAAGTTACCAGCAGCACTCTCTCGGGGAGCAAATAGAGGTTTCACACCGGCAAGAACATGTCAAGACAGGCGCAAAACTATTTGTCCCTGCAGTGGCTGGTCGCGAGATGTTGGGAGTTCCATACATCAACCACCCTTAATGCTGCCACAGTGACATGGTTTTCTGTTTAGGGTTTGCTCCCTTAGCCTTCGGTTCTGTCAAGAACCTGTACCACAAGGCAGTGGTTTAATACTCTGCAAGGCAGGGGCGTCAAACTCCCTGAGGTATTGTTATACCTGCAATACCTGCATATCATCGGCTATTGGAGGTCAAACATATGGTCATTCTGATATATTTCTTTGGAGGAAACCGCTACCACCACATAGGCTACTCTTTCCAATAAGCAGCAAGGGGTCTTTTATATGCACTTTCCCACAGACAGGACAGCACATACAACAGCCTTTGATGAACCACTTGTGAACCACTTGTTGGAAATGAAAATAGCCCAAACTGCAAATGGGTCCACTGAGTAGGATCGATCGGATGACCCACACCTTCCCAGGTGGACACTCTACAGCCTGAGCTACGTCCCGCTCCCCATCTAGGTAAAGGCAGAGATTTTTAGTCATATGGTCATGGGTCCGCAGGTATTGCAGGTATTGTAGGTATTGCAGGTATTGCAGAGTTTGACGCCCCTGCCCTCCAGAGTTGTAAACCACTGCCTTGTGGTACAGGTTCTTGACAGAACCGAAGGCTAAGGGAGCAAACCCTAAACAGAAAACCATGTCACTGTGGCAGCATTAAGGGCGGTTGATGTATGGAACTCCCAACATCTCCCGACCAGCCACTGCAGGGACAAATAGTTTTGCGCCTGTCTTGACATGTTCTTGCCGGTGTGAAACCTCTATTTGCTCCCCGAGAGAGTGCCGCTGGTAACTTGCAAAAGCTAGCAGCACTTCAACACTTTTGCAGGCAGCTTTCATGAAATGAGAGCGGCAGTCAAGTAATGAAAGCAGTCTTTGTCGCATCGCGACCGACAGCATGATGATGATGATGGTAGCTGGAAGTAGAGTAGTAGTAGTACCTGTCTTCAAGGGATAACTCTGTATCAACAGCAGTGTTGTCCTGACATAGTAGGTGTTTTGTAATAGGAAGACAGTCAACTGCTTATTGGAAAGAGTAGCCTATATGGGAGGGGGATGAGGAGAAATATGTCAGAATTACCATATGTTTGACGTCCACTAGCCGATGATACAAAAATCAATGTACTCTAGAGGCCTCATTAAATAAAACAAACTTTACTTTTTGGAAGACAATCAAATGACACCAATAAAGTTCTGACATTGAAAAACTATTTGCATAAGACAGGGTTTCGCCGATCACAGGGGTCGCTAAAGGCAGCTGGGTACTACTGTAGGTTGAATGCGGGCAGACGACATTTACTTAGAGTAGCCGACACGATACAGTCAACCATTGATGTGTTATCAGGCTGTGAATAATGGCATTATCTGCGAACATTCACTAGATGAGTGATAAATGCACACGCTGTGTATTGACAGCTTTGTCCGCCAGGGGTCCGCGTGACATCTGGGCACGTCAACAAGCACGCTGGTATTGGTTACTGTCTACTTTATCATGCCTGGTCATCAGTCGAACTGCATATGAAGCATTATGTTGTAGCGTCAACATTACCAGCTAAAAATACCAGGGTTACATTAACATTTGTGGTGTTCTCTGTGGTGGAGTGGTTAGAGCGTCTGACTTTTTTCTAGGTCAGACTCCTAATCTGAAGGTCGGTCATTCGATTCCCCTTTGCCAATTTGGAATTCCACCACTGTGTATATAACCTACAGCGTCATCAAAGGCCAGTTTCTCTCATACCATGTCTATGTGGTGTCGGAGGTTAAAATTCCCTTGGGTCGGTAAAAGTGTAGGCTCGAGATGTTTATGACCCAACTGTTTAATGGTGAAAACAAGTCTATTCAAACTTATCTATGATAGGCAGTATAAATCTTCAAGAAAAATATAACAACAACAAACGTATCTAACCGGAACAGTACTTTTGTTTAAAACTAGCAACCTATAATGTAAGCTCCATTTCACTAGTCAATCAGTACAGAATATCCTGGGAAAGCACTTCACCCTCCTTGTTGTGAGCATATTATTGCCCACCTTGACATAAATAGTCCATCTTTTCCCTTCATGATCATTTTCATCCGAGAATTGTTATGACATTGGAGAATGTAAAACAATGATTACTAGGATAAGATTCTGTTTTCAGTGTTCCCTATTATATACAGATACCTCACCATAATTTTCACTTTTTTGTTGCTAGAGTCCACTTTTGTCCCTGACATATATATACACAGTCCATACAGGGCCTCGAAAGTCTTGAAAAGTCTTGAACTTCATTTCCCCCATTTTTAGGCTTTGAAAAGCTTTGAATTTAACCTATTTTGGGTAATTAGTCTTGAAAAAAAGCCTTGAATTCCATTAAATTGTCCCCACTGATCTAAATTATTCTGAAATCGGCATTTGCCATTGTTTTTTCCCCCTGAAATCCAAGTTATAATAGTCTTGAATTTCTTATTTTCATATGTGTATGGACTTGTATATATTTCTATATATATATTTCTATATATATAGATAATTTATAATATAAATATATTATATATATTTCTATATATATACTGCCAAATACATCCTTTTTATATATAAAAAGGAAAAACCCCCAAAAACCCTGTCAGTTTACTCTGCTTAATCCAGGGAAAAGTTAGAGTGGGCGATAAAAGGTGGGCCCGAAATAGCACCAATATGGTACACGAACCTTATAAGATTAAGATCTAACCTTAATGGACCTGCTGATTAACATGCATCTTAACCTCTGCTGGCACCACAAGTGGCTGTAGAGAAAAACATGTAGAGAAGCACACAGCTGGGAAACATGCACGTGCACGTCACGAGAGGCGATTCTCAAGAATGTCACCCGAGAGCCAGGCTCTCACGTGATTTGACCAGACGGGATGGCTAGGGGGTCTGAGCGTCCGTCTCCCGTTTTGGTAGACCGTGGGATTCGAATGCATGGGTTCGAACCCTGGTCGAGTCAAACCAATGACTTAAAAGTTGATACTTGTCGCCTCAAACCCAGGTGCTCAGCATTATTAGGCTAGGGCAAGGACTGGTTGGCTCAGTGTCAGGATAATGTAACTCAGTGGGATATCAGGTCATGGCGCAAGTTGCCTGGTCTGCCAGTGGGGCAGCACTGTAAAGTCACCATGAGTGAGCACTCGCAAGTCGGTAGCCATCATGATATGACCTTAGATGTTTCCAGGATGTAAAACTCCCAACAACTAACCAACTCGCATGATTTGGTACAAACCACGTTATACCCCAGTCACATTGCTGCTTGCGACCACCTTGCGACCACAAAAAAGGGTTGATCACAAAAAGGTTGCAAAGTCCTCAGTGGTCGCCAACCTCCGTGTGACCATTTTAATCGCAAGGAGGTTGCAGCTACTACATTTCAAACCTCCTTGTGACCAAAATGGTGGCTCAGAGGTCGGCGACCATTGCTTTGGTCGCAAAGAGGTTGCTGGTGACTGTGGGTTCTTTAGTCCAAAGTGGTGGCAAGTAGTCGCAAGTCCTAGTGTGACTGGGGCTTTAAGTGACGCTCATTCTAATCTACCACTCGTGCAGAGTGGGTTCTTCATTGCATAGCAGTTAGAAAGAAACATAGGTATGCTAAATACAATATTGTACAGCAAAGACCATGTTGGCAGCGCCTATACTTGTTCGATCACCAAAGTTAAAGTTGCATAGTCTGATGGTGTTGAATTTCTGTATTTTTTCTGAGATAAATATATTAGATCAATCACTAGTATCTACTTTACATTAGTTCAAAGTTACTTTTATTTTAAATGGTAAACGTTAAGATATTTTGAGTGCAAACATGGAAAATTAGTTTTGGCAAGCTTGCCAAAACTCTGACCCCATAGACTTCTGCAGTAACAGGTTCTGTTAAATTAACTCAGTATTGCCTTGTACGCAGAAACAAATGCTTAATAAGTGCATCAGTATCTAAGTTAGATATGTAAAATCAAATCTAGATAATTGGTTTGGTTTTGAAAATTTCATATTTCATTGGACTCTGCAGCTTTAAAGTAAGGTTTAGCGGGATACAGTGTGGCGTAGACATCCTGTCACAGAATGTGGTAGCCTACCAGTCCAAGTCAGTATTTTGTACTGTTTCTTGCCATAGTGTATAAACACAGTAATAATACTGTGGAAGAAAAAAAAGAGTACAATAAATAATAACTATCAAAGTATCACCATCATCCTATATAAGACCTGACTGAATTAATAAAACCTATATACTAACCACAATGCTATAGTTGACCAAGACAGTTTAAATGAATCATGCAACCATTATCTGCATAATCGCAAATCCACTACTAACGGAAACAGAAAGTCATACCCATTGTATTAATTAATGTCTTCTCACAGATATGATCAGCAAATCAATGATATAGTCTAAAGGTTGATGACTATTCTCCAGTCCACATGTACAAAATAACATCCCCATAATATTTGTAATGCCTGATTTCAACCTGCTATTGTCTATAGGTATGCAGGTATGCAGGTATTGCAATACCTCAGGGAATCTGATGCCCCTGCCTTGCTGAGTTGTAAACCACTGCCTTGTGTTACAGGTTCTTGACAGAACCGAAGGCTAAGGGAGCAAAACCTGAACAGAAAACCATGTCACTGTGGCAGCATCAAGGGCGGTTGATGTATGGAACTCCCAACATCTCCCGACCAGCCACTGCAGGGACAAATAGTTTTGCACCTGTCTGGACATGTTCTTGCCGGTATGAGACCTCTATTTGCTCCCTGAGAGAGTGCCGCTGGTAACTTGCAAAAGCCAGCAGCACTTCAACACTTTTGCAGGCAGCTTTCATAAAATGAGAGCGGCAGTCAAGTAATGAAAGCAGTCTTTGTCGCATCGCGACCGACAGCATGATGATGATGATTGTCTATATTGTTCATACTATTTCATTGTTTCATCCATAAATAGTTCATATGCACTATAACTGTTAAGGCTGGAAGACCCGAGCCTCAGTGCTGGAAAAAGATATTATTCAACTGGAATAACAATTTTGAACCCCCCCCTCCCCAAAAAAAGAAAAATAAATATGAAAAGGCAACTCAGCCTTTAAAGAGGAGTGAAACCGCGTCACTTCCATTCTCAGCGGAACACATGGTTCATAGGGCCTGAAAAGTCTGGAAAAGTCTTGAACTTCATTTGCCCCATTTCAAGGCCTTGAAAAGCCTTGAATTTGACCTATTTTGGGGTAATTAGTCTTGAAAAGCCTTAAATTCCATTGAACTTTCCCCGACTGATTTAATTTATTCTGAAATCGCCATTCGCCATTGTTGTTTGCTTCCTGAAATCGAAATGAAAATAGTCTTGAATTCCTATCAAAAACAGCCTTGAAAAGCCTTGGAATAGTCTTGAATTCCTATCAAAAACAGCCTTGAAAAGCCTTGAAATAGTCTTGAATTCCTATCAAAGACAGCCTTGAAAAGCCTTGAAATAGCCTTGAATTCCATATCTTCACATGTGTATGGACCCTGGGAATGTCCTAACCACTCCGCTACCAACAAGGCTCGACTGTACCAAGCAGGGTTTGTTTGTTGTTATCTTACGTCCTAGCAACATCTAAGGTCACATCAGGACAGGTACCGACTTGTGACAGTGCGCATTCATGGCAACTTCATAGTGCTGCCCCACTGGGCAATGACTTAAAAATGTATACTTGTCGCTTCCTAGCCAGGCACTCGCAATTATTAGGATAGGGCAAGGACTGGTTGGCTCAGTGTCAGGATAATATGACTGAATGGGATATCAGGTCATGTTGCTGGTGGCCTGATTTCTCAGTGGGGGAGGACTAAAGTTGCCATGAGTGTGCACTGTCACAAGTCGGTAC